>PPKU02000054.1:0-78482 GCA_003706265.2 Nakazawaea holstii | reverse complement strand
CTACCTTTTCCAAATTAACCCCAGAAAAGTATTATATAATATATATCCATTTGGATTGAACCTGAATTACTGCAAAATTATTCAGTTGAACCTCTTCAGTTTCATGGTTGCGGTTTACCTGCTAAAGCCCTTGCTATAACATGTGAGTCTGATAAAAGAGCCATTAAAATCAACCTTTAAACTTTTTAATCGGCATGGTTACTGCAGTCATGTATGTTTTCTAACAATAGAAAATTTTCCAGTTAAGGCTTATTGATCTCTGAATCGGGCCTGATCCATATATTTGATATTCAAGACAACGTTGTTTCTTGTGTATGTAGTCGCCCCAAGTCGCGGTGACCAGTTAAAAAATAATTCTGCAAGTGAAGGCATCAGATATTTTTTAGCCATTTTGGGAACAATCATCCATTTTTGTTCATGATTCCATAACGTTTTAAGTTAACATTTAAAAAATAATTCAAGATATGCAGTATTAACAAGAAAACTGTTGTCCTGTAATGCATCATTTAAGGATAAAAGGCAGTAGCATATTAATGTCTCATCCCAAAACAAGAAAATTCCTTTGAACATTGTTATTAAAAAATATTCATATGCAAACACAAATTTGTAACGGATATTGGAGGTGATTTCTGTTCTTCTGATGAGTTCATGCAGTCTCTCATATTCATTTTAAATTCTCAATGATACTAAGTTGTGCCAAGTTTTGGCTTTAATAACATTTGGAAACAACATCAGAAAGTATCTTCGAACATGCAACTCAAACTCACTCTAGGTTGGGTAGATATCGTCCCAGAACTGAATGCACTACAGTAAGTGCCTTGGTGATAATGTTTGATGTTTCATTGGGTCATAAATCATTACCCGATATATAATTATAATGATTGAGTCCAATGTCGCCATTGACAGAGGACCATATATATTCAACAGAAAATGTGGCAAGCAGTCTTGAAAAGCAAATTAGAAAAACCTCTTTCTATGATTTGTACAATTTAATATCTGCTGTCTCAAGTTTCTCTCACCAAGGTGAAGTACAAGGATGGCATCAGACATCTCAAGGTGCAAAAATGAACATGGGTTACATTTGACTTTGCATGCACGATAAAAAAGTGTGGTCAAAAAGGACTGAAAAAAAAGGACTGGCTGCACAAAGAGCATTTCAACAACATATTTGGTTGAGTATGAGTCCGATAAAGACAGTTGGTATAATAGGAGGTGGTCCTTCTGGGATAGCTGCGTTGTACGAGCTAACACACACTTTAAATGATGGTTCATCAATTGTGGGTCAAGACCATTTGAAATTTAAAGATCAATTGGCATTTGACAATGTTGTCTTGTTCGAGAGAAATTCAACGATAGGAGGTACTTGGGCTAAATCTGAATGTGGGAAGCTTGAAAGAGAACCTAACTTGCCACTTTTGAGTGGTAATAATTATGACAAGCCTCAAAATTGTATCAAAAAATTCAAGATCCCTGAGCAAATTGAAGCCCACACATTTGCTAATCCTTTAATTGTTGAAAACCCAGACTTCAATAGTGTTGAGTATAAGAATCAGTGGAAAAGTACAGGGGTTTATGACGGTTTGTTCACAAATATACCTTATAACTTCATGCGTTACTCATTCACGGATGATATCAAACTCCCAAAGAGAATATTGAACACCTTACAACCATGGGAAGAAGTAAGTCAGTACCTCGAGTCTGTGGTAGTTGATAATGCGTTGGATGGCAACATTAGATATGACTCCGCGGTTGAAAAGATTTATAAAAAGGGTGATAAATGGATAGTTGTTGTTAGATTGGTGGAAGATAATAGGGAGAAATGGTATCAACAAGAATTTGATGCATTGGTAATTGCAAATGGTAAATCAGTTCCTTATATTCCAATATCTGAAAACTTGAGAGAATATCAATTGAAATATCCTGATGTTGTGCAACATTGCAAAAACATCTCCTCCCCACAGAATTTACAGAAGAAGAAAAAGCTTCTTTTCATAGGGTCTGGTATTTCAACCGTTGACTTGATCCAATATTGTTACCCAAGAGATGATAATACAATTTTCATCTCTAGAAGGTCTTCTGCGAATAATCTAGACTGGGTTAATTATGCCTCTTATTCTTCTGGAATAGTGGGTAAGCCTGAAATCAAAAGATTTATCCCTGAAACTAACTCTATAGAATTCATCGACGGATCGGTGGAATCAGATTTTGACTCCATAATCTACGGTACAGGTTATCATAAGTACTTCCCATTCTTGGAAGAATTTGAGCTGGAAACTGGAGAGAACTATCATGATTTTTACAAGCACGTTTTCTCCAAGAAGGATCCAACATTGGCATTGGTTGGTACATTATATGCAGCATTTTTCTTCAATCGTGCCGAAGCCAGCTCCGCAGCAATTGCTGGTGTATGGACAGGACTGAGTAAATTGCCATCAGCTGAAGTACAAAGGGAGTCTGTTGAACTTGACCAATATGCCGTTTGGGATATTAAGACAGATTTCATTGAAAGCTTGGTACACAATTATGCTCCAAAGGGAAGAAAAAGTCCATTTGACTCAGAATCTAGAAAAGATCCTATAAGAGATTATGCTGAAGGTTTTAGAACCGTTGGAAAAATTTTCAGTGATTTGAAAGAAGGAAAGATCGCACATGATGAAGTTTTCAAAATTTTAGAATGATTTAGAATTGAAAACGAATGACTAATAATATATATAAAAAACTTTTGCTTATTTAATCATACTCCGCCGCTGTGTTTTTCTTCCTATAAACTCTTGTAATCAACTTATCATTAGCAGCGCCGTTTGAAGTTACCGTTCCCTCTTCAAGTCTTGAGTTTTCTTCAGTGTAGCTACTTTTTAAATACTTGATTGTGTTAATATAATCCCCCTCGAACCCAATCCAGGGTCCATCCATTGGATCATTTAAGTAAGGATACACATAATCTTGAAACTGCTCTCTTTCCTCTTCTATCGTACTTCTCCTCTTTTTCAATCTAGGAGAAATATTAACATTGTTTTGTAATGGGGAATTTGAAGGAGAATCCATTGTTGTTTCGTTATCCCAACTTATAACATGCTCATAATCCTGTTGATTTTGTATCTTGCCTTCCAATATCGATTGCAATGCAACGTATTTAAGCAAAGGTTCAAATCTTTTCTCAAACCCTATCATCACCATCATTGTTAATGGAAGTAAAGGAAATACCGAAGCCGCTAATAAATAAGACTGTTCCAATGCCAACGTTCCAAGCATGGTCAACTGTAAGAAAATCAATCCCACACCAATTCGGCGAACTATTATTGGCCAACATTGCCCTGTTGAATGTCTTAAATGCACTGTTGAGTACATTAGCTGGTACTTATACACAAAATACCCCAAGATAAAATAAATGAGGCCACTTGCGACAATCTTGGTGGATATGACTGAGTAAATCAAAGTGATTATAAAGATCAAGATATGTTGTGGTAAGATTAAACCAAAGTCAAAGATCGAAGGTTTGTAAATCAAATCTCTGTAAGTTCTTGGGGTTTGTCGATTCTTGTTGAAGAAATACTTCCACGCCAATAAGAGAAGCACATCTATCTGTATCAATTTGAAAGGAAACATTATTAAGCCTTGCAACAAAATCAAATCCACATAAAACAAAGAAAGGTTTTTGATCGAACTTGCAAGCAAATAAGCAATCTTTGTCGTGTCGGTGAGTAGCGCCCAATAATTTGATAATGCTCCAAATAATGTGAACACCAAGAAAAAATTGAAGAAAATGTAAATAAAGTTCTTTTTTATCACTGACAACTCTATATCCCCTTTTGATATGAGTCCTTCAAATTGAGTTAAATAAGAAATCAAATATGGTAAACATACATTAATCAAAGTCAAAAGATAAGTGGGTAAGAATCCGGTTATGATTGAACTTATCCATTTGTTTTCGATCAAATAATCACCAAACTCAGGCCAAATCTTTTTTATTGTCTTGACATTTAGTAACCTGGCAATGTAAGAAATTGGAAAGATTAAAAGCATTGAAACAATCAAAATCAAAATTTGTATAACGTTTTGTTTCACAATCTTTCTTTTAACAGAAATTACAAAGTTGCCCCAGTTTATATCAACTGGCGATGGAGCCACCAGGGTGATTAATTCCAGTACGTTGGATGAGAAAACCAGTTGAGCGCACATTTGAGCAGATGCAACACTGTCCATAGTAACAAAAGCAACACCTATCGACTTGAAATCCTTGGTCAGTTTGGATTCTTCTATCAGATCATCTACTTCGATGAGCCTGTATATGTCCTCCCTGAAATTTTTATCTCTTTTGGACTTCAATTTGCCGAAAAACGAGGTTGGAGTATCTTTAGACCTTGTGTGCAGCAAAGGCAATAGCGACGAGTTTTCAGTGTCTTGACCTCTCAATTGGTATGGCAATGTATCCCTATCAACCGAGTCTGGTAACCTCTTCAAGACTGCAGAAGGATTCTCGTTGAAAATCTTAACATCCAAGCCGTACTTTTTCGAATAAGCAAGCTCTAATCGATCTAAAATTTGCTTTCTTTCTTCAAAAAGTTTACGCAATGGAGCATAGTCGAAAACTAGGTTGACTTTGACAACTTTACCTACACTTATCTCTTCTATATGAGACTTGAGACTTTCCTCTGACATTAAGCTTTTGGGTATATGTGAAACCCTTATTGTTCTGTCAGTGATTGAGTTTTGAGAACCGAGGTAATCTTGTCTGGTATCAATAACTGTGATTGTTTCTTTGAAAGTGAAATAGATCACCAATATGGTGAAAACATATGTGAATATGGCATAAACCCAAAGGTAAGTTTCATTTAACACATCATCCCCTTCATTTGCCTTCGGAGCAAAATATACTTCAGATATACCACCCCAAGAAATCCCATCTCTATCGTATCTCCCGGTATAATAATATCTTATAGGACTCAAAATAAATATAGCCAATAAAGAGATAGTCAGCAACGTCTTGATACATAGCTTGAAGAAATTTAAAAACACAAAGTTATCCAATCCACTCTTCTCTAGTACTTCTTGATCCGTTATGTTATGTAATTCTCTGATCCAACCAAAATATGAAGAAGTTAATGGCTTAATTTGATTCCTCTTTCTAAATGATCTTATTTCGTACACTTGAGGCAATTTGGATCTCAAGAAACAAAAGAACAAAAATACTAATGTTCCCGTTATCGTGCAAATAACAACTTGGGCTTGAAACACCCTCTGTGTTTGAGCCCTTGGATCGAAACCCGGAATAGGGTCATCATTGTCATTGTCAAAGATCATTTCATCACTGAGCCTACTATTCTCCTCTATTTGTCTTAGATATATATAATTCAATCACCAAGAAGTTTAATATGCTCTGCTCTTAAAAATACATGAGAATTTGAAACAGAAATTGAGAGAGATGTAAACAAAAAATAAGCCCCTGTACGACTTCCCTATTGGGAAATTTTTTCTTATAAAATCATCACATGGAGAAAGTGACAGGCAGGTGAAGGAGTCATTGAGAGAGGTTCATTGTTTGATCTTCAGCTGAATATTGCGTTAAAGAGCTAACGCCGTGTGTGTTATGGTTTACGGAAAGTCAAAATAGTGTTTAGAAATTAAATATTAAAAAATTAAAAATTAGCTGTTCATCAAATCATCAATTATCTCCTTCCTTCTTCAGCTTAGCTGCAGCCTTTTCTTCCTTACGCTTGTTCACCTTGGCCACATGCTTCAAGGTGAGTGGTAAGAACGCGTTCGTCACCACAATCCATGCTACTAATATCCCGAAACTTCTACCTATTTGTCCTTTATAACCATCAAAGAAAATCACTTTAAACAACTCATAAGAATTATGAATTGGCAACGCATATCCATACCGATAAAAAGTAGGACACAATGCAAGAGGTGAGAACGTTGGAGCAATATTCGAAACCATCAAGAAAAGCAACCATAGCCCAATAAGCGGTGGAAAGTATGCGAAGCAAAGCAAAGCCATGTTTTCATTTAACCCTCCCAACGAAGCAATTGTCAAATAACCAGTAGCCCACATGACCAAGAACCCTGATTTTCCAAATGCGGCAGAATAGCTCAAGCCAAAGGAAGCATTTAAAGTGGAATATGCTAGTGACAAAACAAAGTAAGCAACCTGCGATGTAACGATACGGAAAAGGATGTATTTAGCTCCCTTCACCCTTGATGCTACATATGCTTGAACTTTGATTGACAATAAAAATTGAAAGAATGCAAAAACCACAATGTATACCAAACCAAGTTGCAATGGTGCAAATATTACAGGATTTGTGATTGGCAGTATATCGATCCTATTGAAGGAAATGGGATCAGTGAGTGCTGTTAGTGAAACTGATGAAACCTGCAGAGCTGTTAAAGAAGAAAGGATTTTCGGATACACCGATGATGACGCTACTTTCAAAAACAGTGACTCGAAAACACCAACGAATGTTGTGACATAAGATGTCATCAGAATTGGGTCTCTTCCAGACCCATAAACGGCATCAATGAGTTTGGTCGTACCAACAGCTGTAGTGTTTTGATTTGTCAACATTTCGTATAAAACCTGAGTGGCATTTCTCTGCACTAATATGGCAGCCCAGTAGTTTCTGTGATGTATTTGCCTGTAAACTTCTTCTTCAACTGTATTGTTATGTTTGTCAGCTAACGCTCTAAAGCTAGTATGGTTGAAAACTTGCCAGCCTCCATATGCCTTTACTGCAGGCATATTGGCAACATAATCCACTGCTTCACCGATCAATGGAGGCATTGAGTTGTATTGTTGATCTTCCGTCACCACCAACATTTTCAAGTTTTTGTAACGAAGGTTTCTATGGTACATCGAACCCCAATAGATAGATAACACTACCATAAAACCCAATCCAAGAGCCACGTGGTTTAAAAGAAATCCTGATGCTGCTTTAATTCTGTCTCTTTTGAAGTCGTCATCCCACAAGTGAAACTTCTTGATAGATTGAAAAGTGGAAGTTCTCCGGAGACTTTCCACTGCAGAGCTTCGTCTACGGGTTAGTTTTGGTTTCTCTTCGTCTGCTGCTGCTTCTTCTTCTTCTTCTTCTTCGTCATCGATATCTTCCAAATTTGGTCTCTCATCTAATCCAACAGATAAATGTCTCCCACCAACCATATCTTGACCTTCATTCAAAAGATACAAGTTTATATTTTGGTCCATTGATAAATCTTCTCTCGCATCTTCTTGTTTAAACCCTGGCTGGAGATACTCTTCATCATCCTGTATCTCCTCTTCTCTTGTCTTTCTCCTCTGTAATTTTTCATTATCGACAGCTTGTTCTGTTGTATAAGGAAGCGGTACAGCTGCATATGAGACGTTGTTTTCAGACAGAGTACCATCTATTACAGAAGATGATAAGGAGATGTTGTCCTCGTCGGACTCTTGTCCATTGAGGTCGTTTGAACTCATGTTGTATTATTGACGTAATATATTATTATCTTGGTATATGGAGATTTGTTTGTTTTTTCTGTGATCATTCAACAGAACGAGTTCGTATTTATTGCACAAATTCTGCTGACTTGGATATATATCTACCATCATTCCAATGAGCGACAACAAGATTGAAGAAGAGCAAGGTGGAAGGTCGAGAAGGTCTGAGACTTTACAAAGTCAGGTAGATCCCTTAGATTCTTCCCATCCTACAAAATTTGTTTCGAATAATCTAGAAGCAGTCAAGTCTGAAGATAGTGGATTACAGCCAGAGTATAGCATGAATCAACACCACCACCAAGGGGGGAATATTACATCACAAGGACCAAAGGAACTGAATGGTGGGGATGAAAGTCAGTCCCAGTATACTTTGGACACAGATAGTGTGAACTCAAAACAAGTGACAAATAATAATAGTACTAATAATGATAATAATAGTAATAATAACAATAAGAGTAATAATCCCATAGCATTGACCAAAGATACTCCGTCTGATATGGGTCCAATACGGAGAAGAAGCTCAATAGCAGCTCTGAAGGAAGCTGTGGTGGAATTTAACAAGAGAAAACCAATACTCATGGTTTTATCAGTTTACTTTAAAATTTTTGTGGTTTTTTTAGCCGTACTATCGATTTATTGGGGTTCATTTTACAAGAGATTCGACAGATATTCCAAGATGAAATTCCTTGTATTGAATGAAGACAGTGAAATAGATGGAATACCTGCATACTTGGGGAAAACAGTGAATGAGACGCTTGCCAGTGCATCTTACTATGGTGATTGGAAAATATTCGATGCCCTGAGATTTCAGAAAGTTGCTGATGAGCACAACAATACCTTGGAGCAAGAGTTTTACCGTCAAATACACCATCAAAATTATTGGGGTGGGTTTCGAATCAAACCAAATGCAACGTTTGACTTATACGAAGCCATGATTAAAGTGAATACAACTTTTGTAAATCAGTCAATGATTGATTGTGTCTATGAGTCCTCGAGAAGTTTATTGGGTATGACCGCATATGTTGAGCCAAACCTCAAGATTGTGCAAAATGAAATATTAAAAGCATCCTCCGAGGGAGTTTTCCAAAAGTTGATTTCCGGACATTTGACATCACTGCAACGTCATAATCTACTTGTCAAAGCCTCACAGATAATAACTTCGAAATCGTACATTAATACAATTGATTACAGACCAGTGACTTCAGCTGCAGCTGTAGGACCATCTTTGATGGGATTGGTTTATTGTCTTGTTTTATCATTGCATCAGTTCAATTTTGCCGCAAGAATACATGCCAAATTGGTAGTCAAGTTGAAAACAAAGGATTTCATCATTTTCAGACTTTTGTCCTCACAAGCGACATTTTTATTGTTATCGTTTCTTTACTGTTTGATGACATTGGCTTTTCAAATCCCTGTCACCACCACTTTTGGTAAATCTGGGTTCTTAGTATTATGGTCAACGATTTTCTTATATTTTGCCGCTATCGGAGGAATAAATGAGAATGCAGCCACTTATATCTCTTCAAGAAATAGAGTCTATATTGGATTCTGGGTCGTTTTCCTCATCGTTATAAATGTCTCCACTACATTTTACCCATTGCTGTTATGTCCGAAATTTTACAGATATGGTTATGCGTTACCAGTGCCGGCAGCACATGAGATCATGAATGTTATTTTTTTCAACACTTGGAAGGGAAATTTAGCGAGGAGTTATGGTATTTTGATCATTTGGGCAGTAATCACGAACATTGCCTTGCCTTATACTATGAAGAATGCTCAACAGCATATCGCCAAAGTGGCACTGAAAAATGCCCTGAAGAAGAAATAAAGAACTATATAAAATATTCACGTTTAAATAAAGAAGAAACTTTTTTCAAATATATATGTCCAGAACTATACAAAATTTTCCAATTTGTCCACTATATGTATTAATTAAGATTATATATATAAAAACACCTTCATAATCTAATTTACCATGATTTCCACTTTTTTAATCTTCCCCATGTAATTTCCGCCTCTATCTATTTATGACAATTGTATATAACTATTAGAAATTAACCAAATTAATTGCAAAACAAAAAAAAATTAACACATTTGGAATCCTTCCAAGCTGAATAACTCGAAATATTAAAAATCAAACAAAAAATGAACTCCACCAAACCAGAATTAGCTTTTAATTTTTGTAAGAATGTGTGTATGTATGTAGTATTGTAAAAGAAATAACTCATTGCAAATCATCATTTTTTTTGAAAAGATCGTTAGAAAGGAATTGTTGTGGTGGTACTAAATTCCCATTGGAACTGTTGTTATTATTATTGTTGTTGTTATTATTATCATTAGTACTACCAGTATTGGTTCTGTATAAGTTACTATTCAAATTCAAGTTGTTGATCTGATTGATCATCAAATCCGGTTGCTGTTGTTGCATGAATTGAGGAGTCAACAGGGTAGTTGAATTTGTAGTTGATGACGTTGGTGTAGGTAATTGAGAATAATGTTGTTGTTGAATAGGTGTTGGAATCCCAGACGTGGCATAATAGTTGTTTTGCTGCAGCTGATAGCCTCCTTGTTGATGTGGTGGTAACTGTTGAATCAAACTATTTTGAGAGTTATTATTTTGTATAATAGTAGCAGGTTGTTGTTGGTGATGGTGTAAACCGCCTTGACGATTGTTATTATTGTTGTTACCATTGTTAGAACGAGGAGATCCACATTTTAAACAACAAATATTTTTGGCGAAATTATGGTAAAGACATAAATCACATTTCCAATCACCAGCTCTAAATGGAACCGATGAAGCGCTTCTATTGTTTTGTTGTTGTCCTGTATGGTTCAAGTGATTTTGATGATTACCATTGTTGTTGTGGTGATGGTGATTGTTATTAAAGTGATTGAATTCATGTTGGTTATTGTGATGATGATGATTTAAGTTGTTGTGGCTATTATGCTGTGAATGCTGAGCTTGTGATTGGTTGAAATTATTAGCCAGAGGTATTCCATTAGACTTATTTGAATACATTGATTCTTGAATGGCAGCGGCACTTGCTGCAGGAAATGAACATCTGAAACACGCAGTTCTTCTTTGAAAGTTTGAGAACCCACATGAAGGACAAGTCCAGTCACCTGGTCTTGGTCTATTTTTCGATGATGGAAATGGAGTTAAAATCTCTTGTGATCTATCCAAGACCCTAATCGATGAAGGTTGTACTTCGACAACTCTATCATTTAATAATCTACCATTCATTGATAACATATCCACGGCTTCATCGTGAGTAGCAAATATAGCAAAACCGTTTGCAGTTGGTTTAGGCATGTTGTGGCTGTTGTTGTTGTTGTGGAAATTACCTTGATGATTATTATGAATATGACTAGGTTCATTACTATTTTTCAAAGTCCAAAATGCAATTGGTCTTCCACCAAATTGAGTGAACCAACTCTCCAACTCACTCTGTGTAGTGTCAACTGGTAAATTGGACATGTACAATATCTTGGACTTCTCTTGGAAAAATTGCTTCAAGTCCAAATGTGAATCATGTGGCTGTTTCAAAATTGATAATGTTGAAGGCAGTTTCTTAATCAATGATCTCAAGATACTAACCATGATCTGAACTTCGTCACTTGCTCTCTTTGGGGAGTTGAGTTGAAATGGAGTTTGTAAAGCAGGTGTTGAAGGTTGGAAAGTGGACAAGTCAACGTTCAATTGTAACAATATCTGATTAACAGAGACAGATGAAGACTGTATAAAATCAGGATGGACCGATTCTTGCCATTTTAAAAACTCTTTCTTTAAATCAAAATAACGAGAAAGTTCCAAATAAGGTGGAAGCATTATCGATCTTTCTCTCGATTCCTTTGGCAATTTCATTCTCAAATCCCAGCTATTTAAAGTGAGAAATGAAAATTCCAAATTTTTCTTGACAACATACTCTTGTAAATAAAAATCCAACTTCAGAATAGCGTCTTTCAAAGTGCCAGCATTCCTGACATTCTCCCAAGTTAATGTAGTCAAATTTGTACACAATGGAGTTATTGGAGTATTAATAGGTTTGATCAATATGGAATCTTTAAGAGTCTCTTCCAAAGTTGAAGCATCGATAAAACTCCACAGAATCTCGATTATCTCTGAAGAGTCTTTGGCAACGTAGATGCCATTCTCGTCTGCAGTGGTAGACACGTGTAGAGCAACGTAAACGTCGGACATCCTGTATCTTGAATGGGTTCTAATATCTATGTATGTATGGAAAATGGCTCTATGTTTTTGTCTGTGTCGCTCACAAAACTCGAGACAAAAAATTTTCTCTTCAAAGAAATTGTGGCCCGTTGGCGCACGACTATTTCGGTGCCTTTTCAACTAGTGTGAAAAAAGTGAACAAGTAGCAGAAACACTGGGGATTAAAGGTGGATATATAGATAAAATGCCATTATCATCTAATGTGCCCATTCTCAAATATGCTGCAAGAGAACCGGACTCATCGGTCATAGAATTGGTGGTCGACCATAGGAAATCATACTCAAATCATTCCAATATTGATTGGTCATATGAATATCATTTAGAAGAGATCAATTCGGAGTCATTACATAACATTAACAACAGCCCACTTTATAAACGAGTCTTTTACCGTAATAGTAAGTCTTTGGTGTTGGTCTTGATGGGGGTGATCATTGGACCCGTTGCCATTGTCATTGATGTTTTTTCAAGATATTTAAATGATTTCAAGTATGGACTATGTGTGAAAGATGATACTTATAGATTTATGTCGAGGGTGCAATGTGGTGAGCATGATTGGCAAAGTTGGTCCGATATGATATTCACATTCGTCAAAAACAAAAACTCATGGTTCCATTATTTGAACAACTACATTCTATACATTTTAATCTCAGTATTATTTGCATACATGACAACATTATTAGTGAAGAGACAACCTTTTACTAAATACAGTGGTATATCGGAATTGAAAATCATCCTTTCCGGTTACATCTTGAAGAATTTTTTGACTTTACAAATCTTGTTATCGAAATCAGCTGGATTGATTTTGATCATTGCCTCTGGTATTTGGGTAGGTAAAGAAGGACCAGTGGTTCATGTTGCTGCCTGTATTGCCCATGAAATCATACAATTTTTCCCCACGATAAGAAACAATGAAGCTTTAAAGAGGGAAATGTTAACAGCGTCAACTGCAGCTGGGATTGGTGTAGCTTTTAATGCCCCAATTGGTGGGGTATTATTTTGTCTTGAACAGTTTAGAACTTACTTCCCTGTGGATAAATTGATGTGGAACTCATTTGTTTGTGCTACTATTTCCGTTATGATTTTGCAATCTTTGCATCCATTTGCGGATTTGATTTATGAACAATTATTCAAAGTGACGAATCACTCACAGAATTGGTTGAGTTACGAAATAATTCCATTTATGATTTTGGGTATACTGGGAGGTTATTTAGGTTTATTGTTCAACAAGTTGAATTACAAATTTGCTGAGGTTAGAAGTGTTGTAATCAACAAATCCGTGAGATCAAAGATTTTAGAAGTGGTGTCACTTAGTTTGATAACATCAATAATCTCATACCCTTTTGTCATTACAAGGATACCATTAACGGAGTTGATCTCAATCTTATTCGCAGATTGTAAAAACAGAGATGAATCGCATCAAAATGCTATTTTGTCATCCTTATGTTATGAAACAGATAAATTCCCTTGGAAGGTGATATTCTTGTTGTTATTAGCTTCAATACAAGGTTTTGCACTTGCCGCATACAGTTATGGAACTTTTATTCCCGGAGGTGTGTTGATGCCTTCATTGACAATTGGAGCCATTGTTGGAAGATTATTGGGTACTTTAGTTGAATATTTCCAATTCAAATTCCCAAACTCCCCAATTTTTCTGAGCTGTTCTTTAAATTCTTTCAATTGTATAACGCCAGGGTCTTATGCAGTAGTTGGAGCAGCTTCATTTTTGACCAGTGTTACCAAGATGAGTGTATCTGTTGTTGTCATATTATTTGAACTCACTGGTGCTTTAAATTATGTTATTCCAATCATGATTGGAGTATTGTTGTCTAGATTTATTGCCGATTTATACAGTGATAAATCGTGTTATGAATTATGGCTTCAATTACAAGACTACCCATATTTGAGACCTGGCTTGGATGAGGAATTGACCAAGCCGTTTTTATCAGTAGTCACATGTGAGGATTTTTTGAGGCCATTTGATGAATTGGTTGTAATTTATGATGATGAGTTGAGCTTTGCCCATTTGGACAATTTGGTGAAAAATTTCTCATTTGAAGGATTCCCAGTATTGAATAACAAGGCTCAAAAAAAATTAATTGGCTGGTGTTCAAGACAAGAATTACTGCTTCTCTTGTTGGATTTTGAAGATTATACCGGTCCACTTTCATTTCAAAATGGCGGCGTCTTAAGCAGAATATTATCCAAGACAGATTACTCTATATTACCGGCAAATTTACCTATACTAACTGCATATGCCTTGTTCGACAAGTTATCATTAAAACTTCTGGTTTTTTGTATACCAGATAAAGATTTAATATTGAGAAGTTTAATGACGAAGAAAGATTTGATAAGCATTATTGAGTTGGATAATGATGCATTGATGAATAAGAGAAATGTAAACGAACTCGTATTCAATGAAGAAGAGGATGAATTGTTGAACCGTAACAGTGGTGCTCAATTAGATGAGTTCATAATAGACGATGAGGAGCTTGAATAGGACTAGAGAAACTTTATATGTTTTTGTCAAAAAAAATGTTTTGGTTTAGAGCATCATAAAATATTGCTATGCAAGGAGCAAATGTAACAGAATATATGCATTTTTCATTTGCAATCATCTTCGATGACTACTGATACAACTCATCCAGATAAAGAGCTTCAAGGTGTACCACTAGTCATGGGCTTAGATATTTGGGGCAGATTCTCTTCCGTCAAAAAAAGTGTGAATATTTCATCTGTCTGTGTTACCCCTAAAGCTGATTTTTGCCAGGATACGACCTATGAAGATTGCAAAAATAGCTCTAGTGGTGAAGATATTTACTACAGCATCAATGAAGAAAGCAACGAATCAACACAGAGTAGCATTAGGAAAACCATGTTTAAACTATCGCATAGTGCTGTGGATGACATTCAAATTGAAGAAATAAAAAACATTGATGAAATTCCAAAGCCGTTACTCGATGAACTAAGTGGTTCATTTTTTCCTACGGATGTCCTTCCCTGTTTCCGCCCCCTCTATCCAGGAAGCATGTTGTATTACCATTTAAAAAGAGACATGGAATCAGCTTCAACTTCTTGGAAAGAAAAGGCAGCTGAACAAAATGTTAGCGGAGTCCCCCGCTCTAGACTAGGTTCAGTGGTGGTATACATACCCAAGGACGAATATTTCGTTTTGTACGGTGGTTATACCTTCAAAAGTGCTTCTTTTAAACAAAGAGGCACTAAATACATGCATGACATTTGGTATTATCACGTCAAATCAAATATCTGGGAGTGTGTGCTATCTGAGGAAAAAGCCTCTGGCCTTCGGAAACTTGAATCAGGTCCAAACGGACCTACAATAAGAGCCTTTCACCACGTAAAGAGAGAAAAGATTTTCTTGTTAGTACAGCGAAGTTACCCAGAATTGTTTGAGTTTGATTATCATTCTGGTAAAATTAAAAAAATTCGCATGCTTGAGGGGTTCAAAATAGGATTTAAATCTGTTAAAGGTGCTATTGACTACTCAAACGACACCCTTGTATTGTGTACTGAACTGAGATCCGGCTCGTTTAACCCAACTCCTCAAAAGCTTACAGTAATTTGTTTTGAAACATATCACCGAATTGAAGTCGATCTCAAAGGATTGTCTGACATATATAAATAAATTCCATATACTGATACTACTAGTTGGCTTCTCATCAATGATTTCAAAAAGTTGATATTTATCCCCACAAACGCATGTCCCACTTTTGCTCCTTTTCTTGATTGGGTTGCCTTCAAAAAGGAATTCATCGACCCAACTTTGGAGCAAAGGAAAAGTTTATTCCGCAAAAGAGGTTTTCGAAAACATTAGAATCCATGAGGGTTGTAAGCTGTGATTGAAAGGAGAAGCCAAATTATGCAGATTGCTAAAAACTGATTTTCCATTTACAACTCGAACAATTTGATGGACATTTATAAATATAAAACAATAACTAAAATATATCTCCTGAGCTTGAATCAAACGAAGTAACAGTTAGTAGTGAAAGTTTATAACTCAAACAGCTCTCGCAAATTGATTCGTATTAAATCGATTTCTAGAAACTAAACCCCTCTCAATTTTTCATGTTATTGATTTTAGTTTAAACGGTGAAGAGACTAATCACTCAAACAAGATAACACAGCATGTGATCTTTTGGTTCTGCATTCAAATAGGTCAGCTGTACGATTTTTTCACGAGACATGGGCTAAGGCTTCAAATCTATTTATCCAGGTAATTTCCCTTGAATGAATAATTATATGGTACTTTTTTTCTTTGTCGCTTAATTGGTGCGGCAGATTTTGATGTATGGGTTATAACTGTAATAAAAAGAGAGATGAAAACGCAACAATTAAAAAGTACGGTGAAGTGTTTCTATGGTTGGTATGTTTAGGATTCTGAACTCTTTGCAGGAACAGTAAGGTTACTTGAAGAAAGGGTGCCCTTACGAGATAGAGAATATGTTTTAATTTGAGAAAAGATATGGCAAAGAGTTCACTTGAGAATAATTCATAAAAGCACGACAGAGCTTCAAAAAAGTGTCAGAAGGTCACGGTTTTAGAAGATAAACTGCATCACTGAAAATTGAATCACCAGAAAATGATTTAGGAACGGACGTTTTTTGATGAAACGTTTAATTGGGACGGTCCAGCTTTGTGCTGTGGTTTTCGAAACAAAATAAAAAGATTTCATCAAAGTAATGTACAATCGATTTCATCAAAGTAATGTACAATCGGGAAAGATTTTTGTTGAACTATTTTATGGTTTCGTTAATAACTTGCAACTATCCTTAATTTCAAAGGCGAATTTTGGAACTGTTATCTATCAGCATTCAAGAAGGGATCTCAAGTCTTCAACGGAAATATCCTCGATGACCTGTTTTATCAACTCATAGTAACAAAACATCAAAAGTTTTGCCAGGCAAATAATTCATCAGTGACTATTCATGTAGTATTTTCATTCCTTGTATATAGAGGTTAAAAAAAACTCTTACATTTTATAAAACTTCTCCACAAGTTCTCCAACTTTTAACGTTGAGCTAATATCGATCAATAATACTAACGTTCTGCAAAACTTCTCCGTTGTTCTCAAATATTCAGAATGCGCACTTACCAAGTTGCGCACACTTATTTTCTATTATTAACCTTTTCTTTTACTACTAACAATCAAAAGTCTTTAACACAGAACACTACAAATACGGTTGATGACAATAAGTACTGAGGTTGACCACATGTCATCAACTTTACGCATATGTTACCACCCTTTTCACAAGTTGTCAACTTTCTTCAAATGTCATCATCTCTTCCATAAGTTAACACCTTTTTCATAAGTTATTATCAGTTTCATAGCTGCCGCAAAGGAGTACATCAGCAGCTGACGGCTATGACTGGAATCAGTCTGAGAATGTATATATGTATATATGTATATATGATGTATATATGTATATATGATGTATATATGTACATATGATGTATATACATATATATTTGAATGAGAGATCGATAAATGGTATGCCAGTGTCAAGAAGAGATATTTCTATTGAATGTGTCTTTTGATTAGTTTAACTCTGTAAATTGTTTGTTATAAGCAGAAGACTTTTATTAGAAGCTGTAACTACGTTTGAACATCACAGATCACACGCAGATATATCACTGTAACAGTATTTATCAATGAGTTGTATGCATTATTGGGAATCCTCTGCTGATAAGTGAAAATAGTTATTTCTTGTGATTTGTGAAAGAGAGATAGTTGGTTTTGTGGTACATACTAAAAAGTAAAAAATAATAAAAAAAAAATGAATTGTTTTCATTTCCGTTTATCTATATTTTGCTTACCACTTCACAGCGCTATCTCCCATGCTGAAGATGGCTTTTGGTCTGGCCAGCCACTAGCTTTTGGACGCTGAGAGAGAAGCGCTAGTTGTGAAACGTCAACAAATGTTTGTCCAACCTAGAGCATGGTTGGTGTCAGTGGAAATAAGTAATGGTGCCTATAAGGATCACTATCAAAGGCAATTCTAGGAGCAACTACTACTGGGACCATTTCAACTCACACCATGTTTTGGTATGGGAGAATATTGTCAATTGTCCCTAGAAGGAATACCATTGCGGAGACAAATTGGGAGCAACTACTTCTGGGACCATTTCAACTCACACTATGTTTTGGTATGGGAGGATATCGTCAATTTTCCTTGAAGGAAAACCATTACAAAGACAAATTTGGGAGAACACTGAAGCATGATATCACATGCAGGGCAACCACTATTTGAACACTTCTTGCTAACGCTGGTCGTTGAATGTCAATATATTGATGTGCCTCCCCCAGCTCACATCAGGTTTGGTGTTGAAGGAAATTATTAATAGTGCTACACAGGCTCACCATTACAAAGACAAATTTGGGAGGACTTCCGTTGCACTGCACACTCAAGCGCCATTTCCCAAGCTGATGACGGCTATCGGTTCGATCAGCCACTAGCTCTTGCCCGTTAGGAGATAGCGCTTGCAGTGGAGTGTCAAAAAGTGATCCTCATCCAACTCACAGCACGTCTGGTGGTTGAAGAATGCTCACATTGTGTTAATGAGGTATACTTTGAGGGCACTACAATTGCTTTTCATAAGGGTTTGTCAAGATCCGGTTCAGGTTTACGGATCATAACCAGGTAGCACTGACAGACTTTATCGCTGAATTATATGGAATGATGTGATTTACCCTATGAATGATTTGGTTTGTTGAAGAATAGAAGGAAGGTTTTGTGATTCTTGTTGAGATATTGAATATAAATAGAGAACATGAGTTCATTTTCTTTGATTTATATTTTGATTCTCTCTTGATAGTCTTGAAACTTTGGTAGTAGATCACTTCATCTAGTGTTTTGAAAAGTCTCAAGAGTTTGTGATGCCAATTGATTTATCATCATTAAAGTTTTCATCAAACCTGATGATCGACTACAAATACCGTGTTCTTAATTTTTAGCCTTAGTAAGATAATACATTGTTTGAACTTGAATATATATCAACCTTCAATAGAAAGAAATAATCAGTAGCGAAGTAGGAGTATATATATGAGGTGTAGTCCAATGAGTTAAATAAAGATCAAATCTGGGCTACACGTACAATGAGCAAAGTTTATTATTTGACACTAAAAGAGTTTTTTTTTTGGAGAAGTCAAAACAACAATGATTTTTCTGGTTGGAGATAAATAAATACCCATATATACCCTCATACAATAAACATATTAAACATAAACATATATATAACAACAAGAAATAATGTCGACATCTGAAGATATCCCAAGTATAATCCATGCCATAAGTGGATCCACTGGTGGTATTTTGTCAATGTTACTCACTTATCCATTGATCACATTATCAACACATGCTCAGACAGAAAATAAAGATAAGAAACCGGTAAAGGCAAAAGTATCAATGAAAGAGACACTTCAAAAGATCCTTGATAAAGACGGCTTAAAAGGGTTGTATTCAGGTTTGGAAAGTGCAATGATTGGAATTGGATTGACCAATTTTGTATATTATTATTTTTACGAATTGACTAGAAAGATGATTTTGAGAAATCGAAAAGTTAATTTGTCCACAGTGCAATCAATGTTGATAGGTTGTATTGCTGGGTGTATCACCGTGGTATCAACAAATCCTGTCTGGGTGGCCAATACAAGGCTGACAGTGGCTCATAATGAACACAAAAATATGAGTACTTTACAAATAATTTTGATGATCTTGAAGGAGAAAAATGGGTTAAAACAATTGTTCAATGGTGTGTTACCAGCATTAGTATTAGTTGCCAATCCTATTATTCAATACTCATTTTTTGAACAATTTAAAAACTTTTTAATTGCTAGAAAGAGAAAGATCAATCCAAGAGATGCCTTTGTCATCGGAGCTATTGGGAAATTATTGGCAACTGGATTAACTTATCCTTATATCACTTTGAAACTGAGAATGCATTTGCACAAGGCTGAAGAGAAGAAATCTATGGTTCAATTGATGAAAAGTATATTTGAGAATGAAGGTATAAATGGATTTTACAATGGTATATCTGTTAAATTGACACAATCAATATTGACTGCTGCGTTCTTGTTTTACTTCAAGGAAAAATTAGTCACGATTAACTACAGGAGTTATAAAATGTTGTTGAATGCAAAGAGGAAGTAATGTATTAAACAAAGTTTTTCTTTAAAGTTTCATAAACAAAGAAGATCAATGAACTTGACGGTATTGCACGAATAGCTGTGATCCCACATCCTGTATAGAACCTTTTAACACCACCTTTTGAATAAATATCCTTTGCAATCTTCATATAACTTTTCTCCTCCGTTGTTTGCATGACTGATTTGATAGTATCTATCGGGTAAAAAGATACATTGTACGTGACACCGGATGCGGCACCTGATATCAATAATTCCAATGTTGTATTCCCCTTCCCCGGATGCAATTTTTCGAACACCGAAGTTAAGTATTCATAAGTACCAAACCAAAACATTGTACCACCTGTTTCCCTGATCAGTGTCATTGATTGTCCTCTCCAAAAATTCATCAAGCCGGCATTATCACGTTTATAAATACTCTTGATCATTTTCAAAATGGTGGAATCTTTCTTCAATTTAGAATCTCCTAAATTATCGATTTGCATCTGACATTTTATCAACTCTACAGGTGTCAAGACAAAACTCGTTATCACCCCACTTATCCCACCTGACACTAATTTATACTTCAATTGTAAATCATCATCATTATTTTTATTACTTATACCGATCAGCTTTGATATGAAAATCTTTGCCAAATCATAAGTCCAAAACAAGGTGGCAAACTCCATAGCTGCCCCTACTAAAGGAGACGCTATTCCTTTATAAAACCCGGAGAAAATTCCCTCGTTACGATATGTCTTGTAAATGCAATCCAAAGTATTGTCAAATAATGGAACCGGTAATGATTGTGAGTATTGCATTCTCACCTTCATGGTATCGAAGGGAAATTCCACCACTTTCCCCAAGGCACCAGAAATGCAACCTAAAGATATCTCTCGTAGACTCTCGCGTACATAGGATGTAGAAGGTGTTGTCGAATCAGAGGACATAACAGTAAATGTGTCACACACACACTCACACACACACTCTGTGAATAATTTTTTTTTCCTAAGTAATAATTTTTTTTTCACTTCCACCGGTGTCTACTAAGCGCGGTGAGATCTTAGACCCAAGAATAGTGATGGAAACTAGTACTCTCACATCAAAGCAGCAGAATATTTTATTAAAAGTGATCAATATCTGATGGTGATGTTTGAAAGAGCCAATGAAACCTTATGATAAACAATATAAAAAATTGAAGGGCCATTTATGAAAGATATTCCAAATAATAAGCCAGAATTACTGTAAACGGATGAATTGATACCAAATCACACACCACAAATGCAGGTGCACCGATTATCAAAACGGCTCAATTCGTCTCTCTCTCTCTCTTTTTCAAACACTTAGTGATGGTGTTTACACGCGCCCGCAGTGTAAACTACAGAATTTTCCACACAACGAAAAAAAAAAAAATTCAAAATAAAAATTTTTTCTCAATTCTGTTTTCCAATTACTTTTATTCAATCTTCATAAAGGAATAGTCTGTCTACTTTTTGACTTAAACGTGATTATCCAAATTTATAAAACCAAAACAGAATGAGATACTTAGCTGCTTATTTATTATTAGTTGAAGGTGGTAACGCTGCCCCAACCAAAGATCAAATCACTTCATTATTATCATCAGTCGGTGTTGATGTTGAAGAATCAAGAATTTCAACTTTATTATCTGAATTAGAAGGTAAATCAGTTGAAGAATTGATCGCTGAAGGTAACACCAAATTGGCTTCAGTCTCAACTGGTGGTGCTGCTGCTTCATCAGGTGCCGCTGCCGCTTCAGGTGCCGCTGCTGCTGAAGAAGAAGAAGCTGCTGAAGAAGAAGCTGCTGAAGAATCAGATGCTGATATGGGTTTCGGTTTATTCGATTAAGTTAAATTTAACATAATTCCAATAAGCTAGCATTTCACTTTCAACAACAACAAAAAAAAAACAATAATAAATAAACTAAAAATTTGGCTGAATAACAAAATGAAGATAGGGTTGAGAAGTAAAGGGTATTCATTTATTCATTTATTATATAAAATTTCTTCCCCATTGTAATAAAATTATTTGACGTTTTTTTAACAAAAGCTATATTCATTCAAGTTGTAATTTATCAAGACAATTTTTGTATCACTTTCTCAACTAGTATCCTTGACTTGTTAATCTGTTCTATAATCTTGGTATTACTACTGATCACCAAACTCTGTTGTATCAGATTTGCATCCAACTTTGATATCAACAACTTGTTAAAGCTTTCATATTTCTCTAATCTTCTATTCAACATTTGATACTGTTTAAGGTTTGATATTATCACATTTATCAAATCATCATATTTTTGTAATACCTCGTCCAAATTATCACCTCCCTCCTGTGTATCAATGGAAAGCATCAAATAAGAAGAATTGGGTAATTCTTCAATCAATGATAGTAACTCGTCTTCTTTCTCGAATATGGTAAACTCATGAATACTCTTGTTTCTTTGAGGTAAGTCTTTTATCTTGTAAGGTATCAACAATAAGTTTAAATTCAACAAATTTTTGAATCTCTTTATAGTTTGTTGCTTCAAAGCATTTAAAGTTTGTAATGAAATCAAGTGAATTGCCTGTTTGTTATATATCCTTTTCAATTTTACAGTCCTTGTTTGATTCAATTTTATCAACAACTTGTTTACCAGTTGAGGATCCAAATCATGTCGCCGTATCACTGAAGATAATTCCTTGTCCACCACTAAAGGTCGTATTATCTTTGAGCTTTGTGAATCTATTAGATACCGTATTTGATTGTATGATTTATCTTTCACCATTATCTATATTTGAACATACACAAGATGTTTGTGTACAGTATACTTGCTCTTGTCTCTGTTTTGTTTTGTTTTGTATTTCTTTGTGCTACAAATCAAAATTTACTCGCGTTGCATACAATTTGGGGCGGCGGGGAGAAATAGCAAAATTATGAAAAAATTTATAAAAATTTTATAAAGATCAGATCAGCTGAAACTTCACATCATCAACTTGTATATATATATATATTCATATATATATTAGAGACAATGAAATATATTGGTAACAGTATATGGTTCATCTGTCCTGTTTTGCTAATAGCCACGGACATTGTGGCATCTGCAAGTTCCAAACCAAAGAATTTGATTGCATTGCATAAGCTTTCTAAAAAGCATCAAAAGGTGATCCGATAGTTACCTTCTACGAATTTTCTTATGAGATCTTTCCAGATCTCCTACCAGTCATGTTTTGGGTTGGGTTATTGGGGGTTTATTGAGTTATGTTGATTAGTTGTTCAATGACATTTTATTTTTGGAGAAATGAGGCTCTTTATTTTTTGCATTGGGTTCTTGATTTTTGGTTTTTGGTATGGTTTGAATTGCTCCATTTTTTTCATTTTGGTTTTTATATCATAGCAGTTGGTTTCACATTTACGATACCCACAATCTACTGCATGGTTTGAGTTTGTTTGTTTTGTTTTGTGTTTTTGCGTAAAGTATTTTAAATTATATAATTTTTAATCCACAAGTCATTCTTTCATAATATATGTTGAAGTAGATAAGTCAAGATTATGCGCTATCTGTTGTATTTTGGAAGGAGATTGAGACCTTGAAATATGGTTGGTAGTGGAAAGCAGTGATGTTAGTGATTTTAAGAAAATGATTGCTGTAACCACTTTGTAATCCAAGTTTGCCCAAACAGATTATACATAGTAATGTCAATTGTCTTAGATCCAATAATCATAATTGCAGATTTAAAGCCCATGTGAGACAGCATATTCCTATACAATGTAATTATAGGTATCTGGCATTGGCGGCAGGCAACACTCTAAAGTATTTTTTAATTACAATTTTCAACTCGTCAATAGTTGACAATTACTGGCTCAGATATTTGAAAGCAAAAAGCTTCGGTAAAAACAATACAACACAGGAACTCAATACTATGAATCATATGGTTATTATACTTCAAACGGTTTGTTAATTGTTTGGTCATGTCCGATCTATCATAATTCAAAAAGGTTTATTATTGCTATTTTTGCTCTCTATCCTCTTTTTTGCTTAAGCCGTTCTCTTTAAAATGGAACAATAGAAGAAGGCTGGATCTTACAAATCAAACATACCCAAGCAAATAGCCAGAACACACCAAATGGATTTAGCTTTGCGATATAATCTGTATAGTTGCTACAACCACCATATATAACATTTTCAATTTCCCCTTCTTGGGTCCTCGAATTAAGGTTGCGCATACTACTTTACTGAATACACTAGTTAAATAATTAAAATCTGTATTGAAAATGGCATTAAACGCAGGTGCTAATATAATTGAAAAGAACACTGATGATGTTCCAATTGACTTCCATACGGATTACAAATCAGCTGGAGGTAAGATGAAAGCGTTGGAATGGTTTGGCAATGAAAACGTTGAAGTCAAATTAGCTGATATTCCTGATATAACTGACCCGGGAGACGTTATTTGTAAAGTCACTGGTTCTACTATATGTGGTAGTGACTTGCATTTATATCATAAGGAGATTATGGAATTGAGATCTGGGGATATCTTAGGTCACGAATGGTGTGGGGTTGTTGACAAAGTTGGTCCAAATGTAAAACATTTGAAAAAGGGAGATCGTGTCGTGGCAAGTTTCCAGATTGCCTGTGGACATTGTAAATTTTGCAAGCAAAAGATTACTTCAATGTGCGATAACTCAAATCCTTCCAAGGTTCAAAAGGAGTTTTATGGTGACTCGTTTGGAGGTATTTATGGTTATTCTCATTTCACCGGTGGTTATGCTGGTGGTCAAGCTGAATATGTCAGAGCACCAAATCTGGACTTCAACTTGTTGAAGATTCCAGATTCAGTTCCAGATGAAAAAGCTTTGTACTTGTCTGATATTCTTCCAACTTCGTACCATAGCGTTGAAAGTGCAGAAGTCAAAGAAGGATCAACTGTTGCTATTTGGGGGTTGGGTCCTATTGGGCTTTGTGCAGCTAAATGGTCTCAGTTACGTGGTGCTTCCAAAATTTTGGTTATTGATAATCAAGAAGAGCGTTTGAAAAAAGCTGCTGAATGGGGTTGGATCCCAATCAACTTTGACAAGGTTGACGTTACTGAAAAGATATTGGAAATTGTACCAGGAGGTGTCGATAGTAGTATTGATGCTGCTGCATTTAGATATGCAAAGAGTCTTTTGCATAAAGCTGAAAGAGCTGTTGGCTTAGAAACAGATACATCAGAAACAATCAATGAAGCTATCAAGAGTACCCGTAAATTCGGTACAATTGCATTGATTGCCGATTATGTTGGTTTCACAAACCATTTCTTGGTTGGTGCTTTAATGGAGAAGGGAATCACATTAAGAGGTTGTGGTCAGGCACCTGTGCAAAAATATTGGGAAGAATTGTTGCAAAAAATCGAAACTGGAGAATTCGACCCAACTTTCATCTTATCACATCGTTTCAAATTGGATGAATTCAAAGAATTATATGATGCCTTTGATAAGAAGAAGGGTGGTATTTTGAAGGTGTTTGTTGAAACAAAGTTCTCCCATCCGCCTTATAAAGGCACACCACCTTTAACGAGTGTTAAGGATTTATATGATTAATGGTTTAGTTAATTTTATTTGAATAATATTTAATTTTATGACTATCTAACTGATTAGTGTTGTAATCCCTTCCCAGTAAAAAGTTCCAACCTCGTTATTCATCTAAACATTGTGATTGAAAGCTATCTTTCCATTGAATAAGCTAAAGAAAAGTAAAATTCGATTTCCTTTGTGATCTAATTTAACTAAAAAGGAAAAACAGAAAAATGTATTTTCAAAAGGTAAACAAAGAATAAAAGAGCAGTAACAATTAACACAAAATGGATAGAAGAGTCTCTCATAAGGCATCAACTCTCACAACGACGAAGAGAGGAAGGAAGAAGGATCACATCGAACAGTTCATCTCATCCCCTCAGGTGCTTTTAAAACCCGCATTATCACAATTACGTTATATGATCTTGGTCGATGGATTGGGTGAATATCCAGATAGTACCACACATCCATACCGAATATACCTGTGGTCAATATTGTTGAGAGCACCTCCAATTGATACAGAAAGCTATTTGAAACTCATCAAACTTGGCAAATCACTGTCGTACGATAAGATCATCAATGATACTTTTAGAACCTTGGCGACTGATAAAAATTTCCAATCAAAGATATCTGAAAACTCCTTGATAAGGGTATTAACTGCATATTCATGGTGTGCTAAGGATCCACTCTCACCATATGTACAAGGGATGAATGTCTTGTTGTCGCCTATTTTATATTCAGCAAAGTCTGAACCTGAACTGTTCAGGGTATTTCATAGATTATTATACTTTGGGATACCTAGATACGTCACGCCAACTTTGAAAGGAGTCCATACAGGTTTAACGTTATTGGATGCTTGCTTAGAGATAATCGATTATAAGTTATTCAAGTTTCTAAATTCAAAATATTTGAAATCGGAGATTTATGCTTTTGCAAGTGTGTTAACGTTGTCATCTTGTACTCCACCACTCACAGAAGTTTTAAAATTATGGGATTTCATGTTCTCCTATGGTTGTCATATGAACATCTTATTTATCATAGCTCAGTTAATCTTGATCAGGAATCAATTGATGGAGAGTACGAAACCAATGAGTTTATTAAGAAGTTTCCCGCCTTTAAACTCAAAGGAGATAATCAAATTAAGTGTAAGTTTTTTGACGAAATTACCAGATGAATTATACGATTTATTGATAAGGCATACATATGAAGACATCGATCATGATCTTGAATCATATTTGATGTCACTCAAAAGATAAATAACTCACCACAATTGTAAATTATAATCTTGCTCATTGAAAAAAGTAGCTAAAACAGTCCTTTCACCAAATTTATAACCACCTAATTTGTCCAATGCTAATTTTGAATTCTCCACTGAAGCAAATTTCACATACACTTTACCAACACCAGGCTCAGAATGGAGGATAGCAGCTTTATATATATCCACAGGTTTAGGAATGGTTACTTCAAGCACTTCTCCACATAAAGAGCATTGATCGTGGAAATCCTTTTTGAGACCTTCATATATTTTTTCACTTGAGAAATCTTTGAAATCGATACAATTTAAGAATTCAACCACTTTCGATGGAGGATTCAATGGGGTTATCTTACCAATGACAGCTTCTGGGAAATTGAAATAATTCAACGGAACATCTTGTTTCAAAGGTGAATCACATACTTTAAAACAATTCAATCTATTAGCCTCAAATTTATGACCATGTAGTTTACGAACGTTCACAAGACTTAAAGTGGCGTCTGTAAAGCTTAAAAATGCAATTCCTGAACTTTCTTGCGTTAATTGATTTTTCAATAATCTAAAACTTTTCAATTTGGATGTAGTGGCAAATTGGACCATTTCAATGATTTCCTCTCTAGTCTTGCTCTTTGGAATATTTGTCAATGCAATTTTCTCACAATTCTCCTCCACATTTTCACTTATTTCTGTATCTTCTGGACCTTCAATTGAATGAGAAACAGCTCCTTGAGCTATGAAACCACCTGGTCTTGTGATTTTCAATTTGACTCCAGTGTTTGGTAATAATTGACCGTTCAATGACACGGCAATAGTGGTGACAGCAGCATTTATAAGCTCAATGATCAATGTTTTGTCATGTAATCTGTAACTCGCGATAACATTATCCTTTGAGTGGTATTCATCTATGTCCAACGTGATGATAAAATTGTTGATGTATTGTGTAACCTCTTCCGGTGCCACCTCACCAAAATCAACGTTGGACACAAGAACCGTCTTTGATTTCCGTGCATCGATCAAATTTATTCTTGAAGATTCAATTAACATACGAGTAATATCATTCAGCCCTGATGAATACAGATCCATATTACCGTGCAACAATGACAACAATTTATTGTAATCGACATGTAACTTTCTTGTGCCTGGTTTTTGAAACAATCCAATCAATTTTGCTCTTTCTGCGGGTATCTTTTCAAATCCCTTAGCAGTAAGATCCCATTTAGATGGATTTGGTCTTTCAAGCTTGTCTAAAGATACGATTTTTGATAAGTCCTCTTCTTTCGTTGGAGCTCTTGTATCTCTCTCACGCTGAGGTGTTCTGCTTGTAAAACTTCCCCCTCTTTCTGGTCCTCCTCTCGAAGGTCTCGCAGTGTCTCTTCCTCCTCTAAATGATCCCCGGTCGTCTCTTCCACCTCTCGTTGGTGGACCTCCTCTATCATCACGAGTGCCTCTAGGAGGTTCAGATCTGTCGTAACTTCTTGATATTCCACTCCTGTCATCTCTGCCTCCTCTAAACAGTCCACCTCTGTCATCTCTACTTGTCCTTGGATATCCTCTGTCATCTTTGGGTGGCCCTCTGTCATCTCTTGATCCTCGTGATGGCATCCTCCCTATATCATCTCTGCCTCCTCTTGAAGGCTCATTCCTATCACGTCTCTCGCCTCCTGGTACTCTACTTCTATCATACCTGTCTCCTCCTGGAGCTCTACTCCTTTCTTCTCTGTCTCCTCTTGGTGGTCCTCTGTCATCTCTCAGTCCCCTGTTAGAATAAGGTGAGTCTCTACTGGATCTGTACGGCTCACTTGGTCTTCTTGAAGGGTCTCTGTCGCGATCATCAGTTCGTCTATAACCTTCTGATCCTCCTCCTCCTCCTCTTGGTCCTTGTGGAGCTAAACCTCAAGAGAGTAAATTGTTAGTATAAATGTTTCATAAAACGGGAATCCCACATATGGACAGTATATTTGCGATTACCTGTACTTACCTCTATTCATTCTTAAGTTAAATCTTCTGATCTAGCGTATACAATTCTTGTAGAATGTTTATATCTGTTCTTAGTTTAATTTGCCTCACATTTTCTCCTTGAAAAAAGCTCAACACAATATAGTAGTGCGCAAAGAGCTAAACTCTTCTTGCTGAAAGGAAAAAAAAAATTTTGAAAGAAATTGTAAACACACCAAAGGATTCATATACTCAACACTCAGCAGTTTCTCCATTATCTGTCTAACATAGCAAAGGCTGAGACTGAAATTGGCATTGACTGAAACTACACTATCTCCTGACAAAAGTTGTTGAAAATGTCCAATCATCTTAGTCAATTATTTAATTCTCCACTTCCGAGTGATTCTAAAGGAGAAACACCGACCACTGACAAGTTGAACCTTAAAAATGATTTACAAACCAAAAGGGCGACGAGGAGGACGGCTCAAAAGAGCTTAATAACACAGACATCTACTGCAACAACAAGCAATGGTAGATCCCAATTTTTCTCGAGCCAGTTTCAAAACTCCTCGAGTGGTGCCAGGGCTTCTCAACAACAAATCTCTAACGACTTTGTATCTTCTTCTTTGAAATTCAAAATTCCAAATTTTTCAAAGCTTCCACCATTAGAGTTGGCAACTGAGTTCATCAATGGGGTTAATAACAAGGACGATGAAACACCTTCGTTGAATGAAGCTTTCACCAAATACCTGATTGACAATTACAACTTCAAGCCTGTAACAGGATTGAAAAATTTCACTAGATTTGAAAAGACGTCGATCTTGAACATTCCTGATGAAGTGTTGAAAGAATATAGCAATACAAAGTGCGTTACTTCAATGGGGATATTCTCTGAGTTGAACAAGAGTTGGTTAACCGTCGATAATAAGTTAATATTATGGGATTACGAGGACATCAGTAATGTGAATTTCTCCAGTATAGATGAAATTAAACATACAATATTAGCTGTGAAGTTAGTCAAGCCGAAGAAGGGGGTTTTTGTTGAAAATGTCAATTACTTGTTGCTAGTATCTACCCCAATGGATATATACATATGGGCAATTGAATACGATCCTAGCACAAAGAAAATGGATATCTTCAGCACTGGTATGACTGTGTCAACCCAGGGTTTGATTGTCAACAATTTCATTACATTTGAAGGTACCAATGATATATTTTTCACCGGATTAGGTGATGGAATAAATATCTGGAAATTGAACTACTCCAACAAGCAAGATTGGTTTACTAATAAATGTTCCAAAGAGTGTCTTACCAGAAGTGGTATTTCAACAATCTTGCCCGATTCTTTGTCTGGAGTTGGATTTTTCCATAGTGGCACACTGTTGCCAAATCCAAATTCAATCAAACATGAGTACATTATTCAACTGGAAATGGACCAATCAAGAGGTATCCTATACACCTTGTCATCAAGATCAACGGTCAGAGCTTATAAATTGAGAATTGATAAGCAGCATAACATCACAACCCCAACAGAGATTTCTAAATCGCCTAATGACATGTTGAAGGATTTAAGTACCACCAATTTGAATCTCCAGTCATCATTGTTACAAAGGAAAACTTTCAAGATCTCCAAAATTTTCCCTGTCACTAAAACTGAGAGCAACAATTTGTACTTGGTGGTTGTGTTGAACAACGGTACAAGAATATACTTAAATGGTGCTTCATATGCTGGTTATGGTTCTTCAACTCCAAGTCTTGCAAGATTGACCGCAAGCTTTGCCAAGTTTCCACCACCAGACTTTTCATTCTATGAAAAAATAGAAAAGAGAGCAGAAGAACAAAAGCGTTTACAACAGGTGGCAGTTACAACTCCATTCAACTCTGTGTTAACCAAAGAACAATTGCTGTTACAACAGCAGCAACAGCAATTGAATGCCGAATTATACACTCCGATTGAATTAAAATCCGCTCAAGAAAACTCAACTTTATTGAAAAATTTGAAAACTGCAAAGATAATTTCCCCGGGTATTTTCTTTGGTATATCCAAATCTGAAAAAGCTGGTGAAGACAAGTTATTTGTATCAACTCCGGATTATGGAATATTGAAAAAAGACAAGGCTTACGTCGAAGACTTTGAGTTCTTAGATACTTTTGGAACCATCCATGACATCATTCCATTGGCTACTGAAACTCCTAATAATTGTAATTTATTTGCCACTCAATACGTTACCGAACCATTGTCTGTTGCTATCATTACAAATTCGGGTATTCACATTTACAAATATAGAACTCCCGATTTGATATTGGAGGACTCTTTAGATGATTTAACTTTTAAGGAGTTTTCAGGAAAATATGGTTCAGAGGAAGCATGTTCTTCAGCATTATATTTGTCCTGTAAATATGGAAAGCCAGAGGCTTTCAAAAATAAGGCCACTCAATTGTTTATTCAAGGTGGTGTAAATGGGGATATCAATAAAAGTTTAACTTCTGTCTTGGATAATGTTGAGTTGAGTGATAGATTTTTTGCTTCAATCATGTTAGTCTCCAGATTGTTCAAGAATTTCTGGAATAAAGAGGTTTTCTCATTGAATGAAAAAGTTGTAACTTTTGAAAGGAATGGATTTGTCAATGAACAATTCATGTTGAAAAAAATTGAAGAATTGAAAGAACAACCACTTGCGGGCCTTAATTTGAAAAAGCAAGATATTGAATACTTGTTGAGTTCTGTTTTGATCATTGGCGAATTTTTTGAGAAAAACTCTTCGAAAATTCCAGGACTATCACCACAAAATTTCAGCACTTTTGATTTGCAGAATGACCGTAATTTGGAAATCATATTACAAGCAGAGAGCATGTCCTTCAAGTCTCTTTTACAGTTTTTGGACAGCGTCAAAGAGGCCTTGTCCTTTTTGATTGTCTTGTTGGAGGAGATGGATCCAAAGAATGGTTTTAAAGAGATCTTCCAATACTTGTCAATTCAATCACAATTAGATTTGAGTTGCTTAACATTGCAAGAATTTTTAGCACCGAAGAAAGAGTACATAAAGCAATTGATTAAGGAAATCTTGAGTGCAATTATCAACAAAAACATTTCCAAGGGATCTTCTGTCGAGTTCATCACGTTGTCTTTGCAAGAAAGGTGCGGAACCTTCTGTTCAAGTGATGACGTTATTATTTATAAAGCTATTGAAAATTTTAAAAAATCAAAGGAATTGTACACCAAAGATTTCGAGCTTTCCAAAAAATACCTTTCCACTCTGATCAAGCTTTTCGAAAAGTGTGATGAGAAAAATTTAAATTTTGAAATAGTTCAAAACTGTATTGACATAATGGTTGAAATGAAAGCTTATGGTGATGCCATTGAATTCTTGTTGAACTTGTCTAACAAAGAAAACCATAAAGTCAAACCATCGTTTTACAATGACCAAACTCAACTTATCACGAAGGAGGAAACAATGAACAAAAAATTGAAATTTTATGAGTTGATATTCAAGTTATTGATAAACATTGATTCAAAAGCAATTCAAAGTTTACAAGAAAGATCCAATCAAGTCACCGAATTTACAAATTTAAGGGACTTGTCATATCTGAAATGTTTCAATTACAAGGACAAAACTTTCCATTATGAATTGTATAAGTTCTTGATCAACCAGAATTGTAGTGAGAAGTTGTTAGATGTCAATTCTGATTATATCTTACCATTTTTGGAAGAGTATTCTTCCAATGATATCAACATTGCGTATTTGTTGTGTAACTATCATTTGAAAAGATTTAATTATTTGGAGCTGGCTAATATTTTGGTATCTATCACCATTGCATATGAGGATTTAGATGATGAAACCAAGATTCAGTTGTTGTGTAAAGCAAAAGTTTACCTCAACGCTGCAGACTCAACAAACAACAGCAGTAAGTTGAGTGCTGCCATTGATGAGTTGATCAATAGTTTAGTATCGGAAAGTTAAAATAGTGTACTTTATAGGAATAGAAATGATGATAAATTAATTTACGTCTATTTGTTTGAAGCAAAAGACATGTGATGTATGCTCCTCTGTACAAGAAATAAAGCAATACTTCATCATATAGATATTTTGCTTAAATCACTCGTCTCAACTTCTTCGTCAAATGTACCCCCAATTAGTCAATTTCTGAGATAAGATCAGTGAATTCATCAGCAAAGATAATAATGGAAATTGTTTTTCTGAAGTAGATTATTGCAATGGCTGATATCCATTATACTGATTTGATTCGAAAGTTATTGATTGCATTCGTAGCTGCTCTATGTCATTGCTGATAAGACTTTCCATTTTTGTTTGCGATTAGCCTTGAATAGTCTTGGTATTACTATCGGACCAATAATTTAAATACAGCAATCCTGAAATTCAAGAACCGAACTCAAAACTCATATAAGAGGTTATAACTGGAGTCTTCAAATGGCAAACTACTTAAGTATTCTGTATGTAGAAACTAATTATTGAAAAATAATAGTATGCGCTCAGATCAAAAAAAATTGGAGATTTTTTAAAAATCAAATGTGATTTCAACTCCATATACCCAAGTTTTGTTTCCCTCTTCATAGTGTGTTTCTAAATTTGGCTTCACTTCCAGCATTGCAATATCATTGTACACAACATGCCCGCACACTACCACCGTTGTCACAGCTATACTCGGGATGATAAGAGTTAGCGCTGGTACTTTCAACAAATGTTTCTCATCCACTTCACGTCATATTTTCTGGTTTAGCAAAATACACTTTGGTATGATGGTAGATAAAGTCACACATGATGCTAATAAGGTAAACCATCACAATGATTACCTTGGGTGTACTACAATCAGACTGATCACCGAAGCGTCATTTCGAAAGCTGAAGATGGCTTATGGTCTGGTCAACCACTAGCCGTTGGACGCCAAGAGAGAAGCGCTGATAGTGGGATGTCAACAAATGTTTTCATCCAGCTCATAGGATGCTTGGTGGTATATTAAATTCAAAGCTTGGTTCGTCGGTTTGGGAAATTTCATATTGTGATAGAGGATTCTGAGAGGACTACAATTAACGCCAAAGCACCATTTCGAGCTGATATTGGCTCGTGGACTGATCACCCATTGGCCTTTAGACGCTAAGGGATAACGCTGAAGGTGGAATGTCAGCTTTTCAATGGGCCTCATCCAGTTTGTGGCACGGATATTGATAGTTTTTTCTTTACGGGTGGCCCTGTGGCGAAGACTACAACATTGAACTGGAAGGACCAACCAGGGCGTTTGAGATACTTAAAGCCAAGTCGCTGTCCTGAAACACAGATTCCACGGCATTCTCAACTGGCTTCAACATCATAAGAAGCCCACACTACTCCAATCACTCCATGCAAGCGGCTCTATAACGCAGCAGATCGAAATCATGAGCTTGAAAATGGGGCACTTCAAATCTTCCTTTTACTCCATTCTTTGATTTCAATTTACTCAATATAACCTTTTTAGGTATCTTGGTTATAATGAGCTAATTGAAATCAAATCCCAGAGTAAGGCGGAAAGCGTTGACATTTCTAAAAAAGTTTCAAACATATATCAAGGTGTATCCCCCATGAATGAAAACGCCGATGAATTGCAATTGGAAAATTGTTTTAACACCTGTGGAGATACGTTCAACCGCTATCTGTTGCTTTTATGAGTTTGCAAATGTGGTTGTTTTGTGAACTGAGAAATTTTCAATACTCAAAATATGTGAGGAGAGATGATTTTATAGCAGAAGAATTAATCTTGATTGTAGAAATACTGTAGCTATTGGAGACAGTCAGGAATACTACCGAAAATTGGAAAGAATCCGTCAGTTAGCTGTTCTCGTTAATAGAAGAAGTATTTCAAATATGATTATTTAACACAAAGCTAAAATAAGGCTGAAAGATTATTTTTGAACAATTTTCAAATGTATAAAATATAAAAAATATATAATCGAAATTTAAATTTGCTTCCTAAGTGCTGAAATTTTTTGAAATCAGATTACGGAATGCTTCAATGAGAAGGGAATTTTCCTAATCATAACATGCTTATCACTTCTGTTATCTTGGAGTCTATAGGACTACTTTATATACACGAAAGATTAATGATGATTACTATTTGAATAATAAATTTATTTTTTGCTCAGAAAATAAAATCCATAAAGAAGAAGCAATTGAGAAAAAAATTAAAATTAAAATACAAAATCGAAAAAATTCTTAAAAAAAATATCATCAATTGATTAGAATTAACTTATTCAACTAACCATCAACGAAAAAAATGCCAAGTGCAACACTTCCCACATCAAGATCATTCTGGAAACAAGCCGGATTCATATCAATAATCGCTGTAATAGCAGCTTATAACGTGAAACAAAATATTCATCTCCGTAAGAGATCACAATATAGACCAGAGGAATTAGAAATTAGTCAAGATGATAATGGTAGTGATAATTATGACACTTCTAAGATAAGACCTGGGTTTCCTACCAATCAGGGAAATGCGGCTGATAGGAAGAGTGAATATGAAGGTTCAGGAGATAGTTATTTGGTAAGTGATTTATAATATTTGTATTCTGAGTGTTGATTTTAATTACTAACAATTTTTGTTCTCGAACAAATATAGACAAAGAAGAGAGGTGATAAGTTTAGTTCTGGATTCTGGGGTAAATAATTTTAGTTGTAAATAGTTTTTCAAAACAAAATACTTTGATGTCTCATGAACATATATTATTAAAAGAGAAAAATAAAGAAACAGAAAAATAAGAAATTAATAAAACAAGTATAATAGTAACACATAAAATTAATTGAAAAACAATTATTTTTCTTCAAAATAATCAGCCATTTCCTTATCCAAATCCTCAATAGTCTTCTTAACTTTCTTGGCTGGTTTCTTCTTTTGAGCAACTGGTTTCTTGGCTGGACCGTTCAGTTTCTTTGGAACTTTCTTTGTAACATTTTTGGATCCGACAACAGCAGCAGCGAGAGGGCTTAATTGCAAAAAACAATTTGTTAGTAATTCTGTTATGGGAATGGCAATATGAGGAAAAAATTTGTAAAGACTTACTTGGCAGTGATTCTAGCACTTAATGGTTTCTTTGTTGGATCAACGACTAATTCAACTCTCAATTTAGAAGCACCGTTATCAATTGGGGCACCATTGAATTTTTCAAAAGCCTTTGACAGGGAGGTAGCTTTTTGAAACATAATAGTGGCAATACCTTTTGATTGACCCTTTTCATTGTAACTTAAAGCAACAGATTTAACACCTCCAACTTGTGATTGGAAAAATTCCTATAATTTAAAGTCAATTGTTAGTTTCATCCTCTGATGAGGGACACCGTTGAAGTGATATGATATGTGATATGATAGTATGATGTGACATCTCTATGAATTTTATCTCATTGAATAAACACCAACCTTTTCTCAAAAAAATTTAGCAAAAAATTTCATGGAAAAACAAAATTAGTTTGACAGATTGAATAAATTCCGTGTCTGCTCACGTAACTGGGAATCCTGAAGCAAGTGATCTTAATCAAAAGTACCTGCTCTTTCTATCTGTCATTCAATATAATTTTTCCGCACCATGCTAAGCCATAAAAGAAAAAAAAAAGCACATAAAAAGGAATTAAAAGGGCAACACAATAAGAACTTGACTAAAACGGGGCTTGTTTGATGGATATATCGAGTCTTGAACTTTTCATTATTCGAGTTTATAGCAAAGGACAGTTAAAAGGTGAGTGGAAAGTATCATGATTTCTATTCACAATCTCCATACAAATATAATTCACTCCTTTTCAAAAAATTATTCCTCCTCAGAAAGAGGGGACGGTCCCTATTCATCGGTCTTAGAATAAATGTCCTTTGCATTCAATAAACTTTCCCATAATAATCCATTGCGATAAAGCAAATGTGGAATTAAAAGCGACTTTTTTTTGATAATCCAAATCCCTCAAGTTATACTTATTTAGTGCGCAATCCTTTGATGATGAAGATCCTTGTCTGAGAATATCCTAGGGCGTTGTCAAGCAATAGTTCAAAGAGAAGACGGTTCTGATGACCTGTTTCCAACTCATTTGAAAAAAAGTCTATGCACCCAAAGGTAACAACAGGATATTCAGCAGAACAGATCGTAAAAAAGAAGAGACTGGACACGCCATCATAATTTCATCATCATCAACATAATCACTATCATCATCATCGTCGTCATCCTCTAAAAGTATAGAAGGATCAGAGACATACCTTGATAGCATCTTGCTTGATATCCTTTGGCAAATTATAGACGATGGCCTTAGTTGCAAATGAAGTATCAAAAGTTTTTTGTTCTCTTGAAGCAGCAGGGGCCGTTGGAGTCTTTTTACCATTTGGTTGCTTTGTTGGTTGTTGTTTCTTACCAACTTTGTTTTGTTTGGACTTGGTGAAAGTCTTCTTTGGTCTATTAGATGAGATGATTTCATCTAATGATTTATCTAATTGAGCTGACATGATTGATTGATTGATTGTTGTATTTGATTAATTATAGTTAATTAATTAAATTAACAATTAATTAATTTACAGAAGAAAAAAAAACAAAAAAATTGAACGAAATTGCAAAAGGAGGGAAACGAGGGCTGTGTGGTGCTAGTAGTGACACGTGGAGAGCAGAATGGCAGCCACCTCCACCACCAACACATTCCAGCTTATGACAAAAAGGATACAACAACAAAAGGGTGGGAATATATAATAAATAATAGATAATCATATAATTCTGCTTTGCTTGCCCCCTCATAGATGATCACAATAATACCCTAATCCAATATCAACCACAATGTCTATCAGTTTAATCGTCGCCTCAGAGTTTGATATAAACCTAGGACCCCAGATTAAACAACAGTACCCTGCCACCAGTCCATCTTTAAAAGACCAACTCCCATTTTTATCAGAGATAGTGATACCTGACCAGTTACATAACAAGTCTGTTGATAAGGAGGATTTCACGTTATTCCCCATATATCAAGATTTCGAAACAAAATTATATAAATATACAAAGACAAACCCACAAGATGAGCAATTGATATTATTCACAGTTTGTAATTATAAATACGATAGTACAAAGAATAGAAATTATTCGATAAAGTCACTTTCCATAATAACCAAGTTACCCATTATAATAAGTTTGAAACCAATAATGATTATGTTGTTAGAAAATTATTTCCACAACGAAGATTTTGAATCCATTAGAAAATTCTTTGATGAAATTAATAAATATCCATTATTGGAATTGTTCCAAATGAGAAATTTGGACAGTTTGCAAAGGGTATGTTACTTGGAGTATTTAAAGAAAAATGAATTCAACAATGAGTTGGATAAATTTGAAATTGTATTCGGTTCCAATTATTCCAAATTATTAGTAGATTATAAACAAAATAAGGATAATATAGAGTTAACTATACCGATAGAATTACAAAAAGGCCTAAGTTTGAAAATCCCATTAAGAATATCAATATATTCCATCTTGGGTTCAAGTCTTCAATTTTTTGGCTACAACTTAGAACATGATAATGTTTTGAAAAATTTCATAAATACAGTTAATGGTTTAGAATTGTATAATAAAAGTTGCACACCTTTCAACAGAGATTTATTCCCATTTGAAATGAATACACCAATGCTCATTGTCTTGATAAATGCTGTGTTAACTGGGAAAAAAGTGATTGTGCTATCTTATACCAAATCAATAATGAATATAATTGAATTTATATTGGCACTCTTGATACTATTACACGATGAAAATGATCCGAAAATCTTGAGATTCAACACATTTCCTTACTTTGATGTGAGTAAGATGGACTTGATAAAGGGGATGTCTAATTACATATTGGGTACTACAAATCCTATATTTAAAGAAATTACCAATGAAGATGGTGATAAGATATGGGATTTGTTAATCGATTTGGATACAAATGAAGTCATTGTTCAACAGCAATTGGAGACAAAAACCGATTCAAATACAATACTGACTAATAATAACACAGAGAGGAAGAAATCAACATCAAGTTTGTTTTCTAAAAATATGAAATTTCCCTCATTTAAGAAAAAGAGAAATTCAGTTAATAGCGTTGAATCAAGTTCAAGTAAGAGCTTGATGATTGATGATTATTTTAAAGATGATTATTCAGTCAATAATGAATTGGAAACAGATCTGGAGCTGGATACAGGTTTCAAATTTGAATTTGAAAAAACATTATTATTATATGGGAATAATGCCGATAAGGAAATTGATCAAGATTTTATCATGGACAAGATACAATCTTTGAATAAATTGGTAGCGAATAGACAAGATGATATCTTGATTTATATTATCTTTGTGAAGGAAATAATCTTGTTGGGATATGATTTGATTTTCAAAAATTTGAAATTGGGTTATAATTTAAACAAATTGATAAATTATCGAACTTTTAGATATGAAATGGAATTTAAAGGTTTAACGGCAAGAGATGATATGATAAACGCCTCAATTAATTTTGAAAAATCGGTCATCTCGTTGAACAATGAAGAATTAATTATACCATACAATTTCAATATTTTCCAATTTGGGGAAACTGATAAGGAAATTTTGGAATATTATAATTCAGAATCGACTAAATTCTTCAATTTCATCAGATTATTCACCAATTTTGACAGTAACAAGATCGACGTTTCTCCAGAATTGTTCGAACATGATTTGAGGTATTCTGTAAATGTGCTATTTTATATACACAAGATGTTCAAGATTTTCGCAAATCTTAATCTGGTTTCATTACAAGAATTGGAATTTTTTTTGCAAAAATTTCGTACTGTATTGTACTATAATAAGAGAGATGAATTGATCCATTTTTTCTATTACTTGATATCAATAACAAAAAGAGTTAAATTTGGTAATTTGGTTCAAGATTTAAGTTTTATTCAAATCTTGATAATCATGCAGAAATTTATAAAGACAAGTGATGATTGTAATTTGGAGATCAACAGAATATTGTACAAATTCAAAGAGGATTGGTATTGTTCCAAGAGGATAGATGAATTGATCAACGATTTTATAGATTAATAATAATACCATACTAAAGCATCGACATCTATCTATCTATCTACAATAATTAGGTCTGTCTGTGTTGCTCACAATTCTTAAAAGAGGAAAAAAATTTTTAATCTTTTTGCTAAAATTTAGAAACACGTAGTAGATCCCATTCATTGTTGTGATATTTGGTTAGTATTCTTCACTGGTACTGAAAGAAAAGAGCCCAAAGTGCTTGTTCGTTAAATTCCCCTGCTGCTTGGTCTGAGACAATACATTACATCATGCGGATTTCATTACAACCGTGTATCACTGCATTGATTTTTTACCTCCCATTATCGGTACTAGCATCACAAGCTTCGATCTATGACTTGACACCGAATTCGTATCATGATAATTGTTTCTTCATAGCCAATTTGAACCATTCATTCATCGATTACAAAGATCCGTTCATCGATGTTCTTGCCTTGCCAAAGATGTTACCAAAGAAGGCCGGTAAAGAAGGAGGAGAACAAGAACAGGAAGAAGTTCGGTTGGATTATCAGATGAATGTGATATTGTTAAACGAAGCAGATATATCACGTACAAGTATCGATAGTTTAAATATAAATCATTGCACGTTGGAAATGATAAAAGAAGGTAAATGCCATGAAGAGAAGATTGCCATGATTGACGTTGATCAAGATTTTGCCCATACTGTGGCAAATGTGATGTTAGAATCAGATAAGGCAAATTGGTTACAATATCCAATAGATAAGACCGGTTGGTATTGTACATTTGTCAAGATTCATTCTGATGCTAAGGATGAATTGTTTCCAATCAAATTTGAAGTTCAACAATCTTTTGGAGAATTAACAGTTCATGGTTATGAAGAATTAGAAACTTCAATCATTTTGTTTTTTTGTTATATGGTTTTTGGAATCTTGTACAAATGTTACAATTATGCCATATTGAGAAATTTGGATTACAAAGATTACAACTTGTTGTTAAAAATCAATAAATTTGTCAAGATTCAAGGTCTATTATACAAATATTGTCTGATTAATACATTGTTACATATGGTTACAGTGATAAGGTATAGCATCATAAATGTCACAAGTTATAACCATGATTATTTCTCATTGGCATTATTCCATTTCTTTGAATTGGCGGCAAATACCATATTTGCCGTTTGGATAATGTATGAATTATTGTTATTCAGTGATGGATTTATTGTCTTGAACAGTAAGAAAAATTCATTGATAAATATAATCACTACAAGAAGTTTAACAGTTTTATTGTTCATCAGTTTTATCCTGTTTGACTTGGAAGAATCATCTGTGTTTTCAGTTCAAAGTTATCTCTCTGATTTCTTTAAACCATTTGCCGAGCAAAATGAATTCAATATGGATATCAATGAAATTGGTGGTTGGCTTATTTATCTGATTTTGACCTTGATTGTGATTAAGATTATTGCCAATGCCCTTGGTACCATCAAATTGTTAAAATATAAGAACCCTAAATTGATTAAGAAATTCAGTTCCACCGTTTTACTCATATTAATGACACCAATTTACATGTTTGTCTTGTCACCTTTATTGAGTAAGATAGATTTACTCAACAGATATGGGTCATTTTGGGTCACAAAGCATTTCATATATACGAGAATTCCATACGAGAATTTCTTGAATTTTTTCAATTTTATCGCCATCTGTTGGGTTTGGAAAGGTGCTGATCTTGCCATAGATAGAGATAGTGAAGGTGAAGAAGAGGAAGAGTTTATCGAATTGAGTAAACTTTAAGTCATCATCATCCTCATCATTTCATCAATCATCATTTAAAATTCACTTCAAATTTGTATGTTTTGTTCCTAAAAAAAACTGTATACTCTTGTTTAATTATTTACCCACGCTTCCTATATTGTCGTTTGTAATATCATCGTATCCATTGGATCATTGAATCAATAAATAAATACACCTGTGATGGCAGATGGTATTCCACAGTTGTATATATAAACAAGCCCATGAACTACGCGACCCTCATCTCAGGCTGTCCCTGTCCCCCTTTCCAACCCCAGGGGTCGCGCAGCTGGCGCGTTGCAACTTTTGGGAAACTCGTCTGACTTTTATTATTACTCTCTTTATATACGACGGAACGAAACACAAAAAACAAAAACAAAAAAAAAAAAAAATTTTGGAAACGGGAAAAGTGAATAAAACCAGTACCGAAGGACATTCGTTTCATTCACATTTCATCTGACAAGATATATATCATAATGGAAGTTGCCAGTGAGAGTATCATCGCTTCAGGGAATAATAGCAGTAGTACTGCATTCACGCTGTTGGGATCCCATGGGGAGATTTTGTTGAAACATTTCTCAAATTTGTCATGGACCAGTATTATTGTAACTTTGATCGTGGTTGCATTATCATATGATCAATTAATGTACCAAATCAGAAAGGGTTCTATTGCCGGTCCAAAGTATAAGTTCTACCCAATAATAGGACCATTTTTGGAGTCTTTGGATCCTAAATTTGAAGAGTATATGGCAAAATGGAACTCGGGTCCATTGAGTTGTGTATCCATTTTCCATAAATTTGTTGTTATTGCATCGACAAGAGATTTGGCAAGAAAAATTTTCCAAAGTCCACTGTACGTGAAGCCATGTGTTGTTGATGTTGCTGTTAAGATTTTGAGACCTAGTAATTGGGTTTTCTTGGATGGTCAAGCCCATACCGATTACAGAAAATCATTGAATGGATTGTTTACCAAGAAGGCTTTGGAAATTTATATCCCGGAACAAGAGTTAATCATGGATAAATATATCAATTTATTTATTGAAAAGACTAAAGACAAATCAACAGAGTTTTTCCCAGAATTTAGAGAAATCATGTGTGCCTTATCATTGAGAACATTTTGTGGTGAATACATCACTGAAGATCAAATTAAAAATGTTGCCGATAATTATTATAAAGTTACAGCTGCTTTAGAATTAGTCAATTTCCCAATCATTATTCCTTATACAAAGACTTGGTATGGACAAAAAATTGCCGATGAAACAATGAATGTCTTTGCCGATTGTGCACAAATGGCCAAAGATCATATTAAAGCCGGTGGTAAACCAACTTGTGTCATGGATGAATGGATCAATTTGATGCATGAAGCTAGAGAAAAGAAAGAATTGGATGCTGAATCTAAATTATTGGTTAGAGATTTCTCAAATAGAGAAATTTCTGAAGCTATTTTCACATTTTTATTCGCTTCACAAGATGCTTCATCTTCGGCTTGTTGTTGGTTATTCCAAATCTTGGCTGATAGAAAAGATGTATTGGAAAAAGTTAGAGAAGAACAATTAAGAGTTAGAAATGGTGATCCAAACGTTCCATTGACTGGAGAATTAATCGCTTCTATGAAATATACAGAATGTGTTGTCAAGGAAACTTTACGTTATAGACCACCAGTTCTTATGGTTCCATATGTTGTCAAGAAATCTTATCCACTTAATGAAAATTACACCGTGCCAAAAGGTGCCATGGTTATACCAACTGTCTACCCTGCTTTACACGATCCAGAAGTTTATGAAAATCCAGATGAATTCATTCCAGAACGTTGGATAGATCCACAAAGTCCAGCAAACATGGCTAAGAAAAATTGGTTAGTATTCGGTACAGGACCACATGTTTGCTTAGGACAAAAATACGTTATGATGTTATTCACTTCATTGATTGGTAAACTGCTGATGTTTGCCGATTTTGAACATACCGTTACCCCATTAAGTGAACAGATTAAAGTCTTTGCAACTATTTTCCCACAAGATGATTTGATCATGAAATGGAGAAAGAGAGATCCTGTCACCGGTGAAGTTTTCTAAGACAAAAAAACCCACACAAAACACAAATGTACAAAAACAACATTAGAAAGGGCCTAGTGTAGAGAGAGTCATGTTTTATTTATTTTGATATTTTTTATGTTCCAAATCGGTTTTTATATCTTGTCTTTTTTCAATACATAGCGATATAAACCAGTAATTGATTCCTTTAAAAAGAACTATGGGGTCCATCTTGAAACTCATATATTGATGGTACCATCAACAACTGTAACTGCATGACCTCCAACTTTGATTTTGTTATCACTTTCAACATTCACTTGAAGCTTACTATCTCTCTTGATCGTCCTACCTTGATTCACCGTGATCCCACCACTTAATCCAATTGTCGTTGCTAAAAATGCTCCAACGGCACCAGCACCGGAACCACAAGCAGGATCTTCATCATCAAATCCAGATATTGGCGAAAATGTTCTCATTTCAAAATTCAAATCGGAAATTTGGGCAAAGATACAACATCCGGCAATTGCCAGCTGATCCGATATAGATAACAAGTCAGGTACATTAGGCTTCAATGATAATAATTTTTCAATTGAATTTAATTGGATTATGAGCCATTTTGGACCAACATTGTACAATCTTGGTTTATTGACCAGTAAATCAGATTCAATGATACCAACAGAGCTCAAAACACCATTTGAATGTTGTTCACTAATTTCCAACTCCTCGACACCTGGTAATTGGAAGTTAATCTCATCTTGATCATTGATCTCAACTTGTACCAATCCAGCTTTACATTCTTGAATGAGTTTTGTCTTTGTAACTTGATATTTCTCTCTAAAAGCATGAAAAGCACCAACTGTTGGATGTCCAGCAAAATTGAGCTCACTGTTTTTAGTGAATATCCTAACTCTATAATCTGCCTCATTTGTAGTTGGCTTGAGAATGAAAATCGTCTCTGATAAATTTGTCCATTTGGCAATTGATTGTAATTGTTCATCATCTAAATCTTCAGCGTCAAATGTGACAGCAAGTGGATTTCCCTTGAATGGCTTGGCAGTGAAGACGTCAACTTGTTTGAATGGGAACTTCATTTTGCAATTGCACGTTCTGTCAGATGTTCTCTATGTAATTTCGAATGAACTTGATCGGATAAGCACACATTTTTTTTTTTTTTCAATTAAAAAGAGAGATAATGTGGTGCAGAAATCTACTTATATATATGATATCTTGGCAAATGAGTCATAACTGGACCAAGTACATTGGCTTAAAAGCGCTTATAACCAACAGAATCACAGATATCTTAGAGCCTAGTAGTGAGATTTGGATAAGATATTGATACACATGGGCGGTACACAGTTTTATAAAAAATCGATTTTTGTTTTTTGTAAATGAATTTTTTTTTTTCATTTCCAACTAGATCATCATCGACTTGAATAAAAGTTTTTGAATTACAAGAATAATGTCGGGGGAAACTTTAGAAGCTATAAAATTCGACGAGAAGAATGTTTCATTATCCATCTTGGATCAACTTTTGATCCCTTACCAAACAGTTTACATAGATGTTAATGGTATAAACGATGGTTATAAAGTCATCAAGAAGATGCAAGTGAGAGGTGCACCTGCTATTGCCATAGTTGGATGCTTTTCTATCGTTGTTGAATTGAACAAACTGATAAATAACTCGACTCAGGAGTATGACTTGAAAGATTATGCCAATTTTACCAAACAATTAACCGCTAAAATCGATTACTTGGTCTCATCAAGACCTACTGCCGTCAACTTGTTGAATGGTTGCAATGACATGAAACAATTATTAAAGTCAAACACTAATGTCACAGATTTTTACAAAGCAGTGGAAACTTTCTCCATCAAACTTTTCAAAGATGACTTGATCAACAATTACAAAATTGGTGAAAATGGTTGTAAATATATTTTTGAAGACTTGTCATTACAAAATTTCAAAGGCGAGTTTTCCGTTATGACGATTTGTAACACTGGATCATTAGCTACATCAGGCCATGGAACCGCGTTGGGTATAATTAGATCATTATGGCAAAAATCCAAATTGAATCGTTCATCAACAAAAGAGAATCAATCTCAAGATTCTTGGCTTTCACATGTCTACGCTTGTGAGACAAGACCATACAACCAAGGTTCAAGATTGACATCATATGAGTTGAACTATGAGAAAATCCCATTCAGTTTAATAACAGATAACATGGTTTCATTTTTAATCGAATCATTGACAAACAATGCAAACTCGACAAATAACAAATTACCAAACAAGGCACCAATCAAATATATTATCGTTGGCGCTGATAGAATCGTTTCCAATGGTGACTTGGCAAACAAAATTGGAACTTTCCAATTATCATTAATTTCATCATTTTACCCAAGTTTGAAATTTATAGGTGCTGCCCCTAACACTACAATCGATACCAAGATGCAAACAGGAGCTGAAATAGTCATTGAACAAAGATCAGGTATCGAATTGACAACTTTGAAAGGTGGTGAATTGACCAATGAAAATGAATTCGTTACAGATGATGATGGTAATGTCAAATTAACTAAAATTCAAGTGGCAACTCCGAATATTGGTGTATGGAATCCTGCATTTGATGTAACCCCTCATAGATTAATCGATTGTATTGTTACTGAAGACGATTACTTGTTGAAAGATGACAAGGGAGAATTTCACTTGGTTTAATACATAGATTTCCTTTGCAAACAAAACGTATAATATAATAAAAAATATAGACACAAAAATATAAAAACTATAGAGTTAATTTTTCAAATTTCAAATAGAATAATACAACAAAAAACAACAAGAACAAAAAAATTCGTTATAACTTTCTAATCAACATCAGAACCCATTACCGAATCCATAGCCAGTTGGTTGAAATCCAATTGGTGCCAGAGGTCCCGATTGTAACGGAGCACCCATACCTGTACCATTTGTAATCATCAACCTTTGACCTAAGCCAGGTGTTTCTTGTTCAGCTTCTTGATTCTTCTTTGCTTCTTCTCTCTCTATCAAATCTTTATGTACTTTTTCCAAAATCTCTTGGTTTTCTCTAGTCTTGGTGATAGTATATGGTTTGATATAATCGTCCAATTTATGTAACCAAGCCAATTCTAAAACGATATCATATCTAATCAAATCGTAACAAGAATACAATAATGCAATAAAACATTCAGTGTTTCCTGTTTCAACAAAGTATGATAATAATTCTTCAGCAATGTCTTGCTTACCTGAAATTTTAGCAGTTTCAATGATATCTGACCACAATTTATCAATCTTTAAAATAGACAAGGCCTTTGTCCATTTCTTATTTTTACGGTACAAGATGGCTGCAATTTGTCTGAAAAAAACCAATTCGTGTTTCTCCAATCTTTCAGCCAATCCCAAAGCGTCATATTTGTCATTTGATTCAACAACTGATTTCAAAGTCTTGTAATCTTCTTCTTCAATAAGCAAATCATGATAAGCTTGGTTGACAACAGAATTGTTCTTTTCCAATACAGAAATCAAAAATGGCTTAATCATTGGCAAGTTATCAGATTTTTGGAAAATTCTAACAACTCTTGGTAAATCAATTCTAGGAGTCAATACTGATAACAAATCAACTAACAATTGAGGATGTTCATTGATATAAAAATTAACAGCCTTGTAGTAAATCTCCAAATTGGAAACTTTGACAACAATCTCTTTAAATGAATTGTGTTCAAAAGCACTTTCTGATCTTTCCATCATCGATAATGCAGCATTGTCCCATTCATCATAATGACAATACAAGAAAATCAATTCTGGCCATAAATGACCATCTTCACATGCTCTAATGACTTTTGGAATATTGATTCTTGACCAGAATAATTTCAAATGTTCCATGGTCTTGTCTGGAGCATACTTGGTATACAATACAGCCAATTCGGTAAACATACCCATATGAGCACGTTCTAAACCTAAACCACTTTCAAACAATGAAATCAACTCGTTGAAATAACCATAGTATTCATATTTGGCAACCAATTCTTGCAATTCATCGGCATGAACAATCAAGTTCAAACCACAGATTTGAGCCAATCTGAATTCCTTGTTATCAATACAAGCATCATTAACTTGTTTCCAAACTGAGATATTAGATGCCTTTCTTGCACAATCAACAGCAGCTTGGTAATCTTTCAAGTAAACCAAAGTTGAAGCTAATTTACTGTAGTTGGAAATATTGGAGTAAAGGGCCTTTGCAGCATGATAATTACCACTTTCATATAATTTATCACCAATTTCTTCCAAATCAGCAACATTTGACAATTGCAAAAATTCTTCAATCTCCTTCAAGTTATCAGTATTGGCATAAGCATTGATGATTGCACCATCAATCTTTGGTTCTCTCAAAGTTTGTCTAGCCATCTTCAAGTAAGGAATCAATTCTTCTTCCTTACCGGCATGTTCAGCAATATCAATAACATTATCAAAGTTTGAAGGATCATTGGCTTTGATATAAGATTCAATAGCTTCTGGAACACGTAAACCGTTCAATTGAGCATTACCCAATTGTGACCATAATTCTGGTTTGTCCAATTTTTCAGCATATTGCTCACCTCTATCTAATGATAAGATATCTTCAACTAAGACCTTTAATGCTTGTGAATGTAATTCAAACTTGTCGTAAACTTCAAAAGCTTCTTCGAACAACTCGTTTTGAACACAAATTGCTCCAATTTCTTCAGGGTCATATGAATCCAATTTCTCGATATATGTCATAACTCTTGAAGCATCGGCTTTTACAGCAGTCAAGATCAATAATCCTTGCAATGAAGGATTGTCATTGAATGGAGAAGGTTCCAAAATAATCTTTTCCAACAATTCAATCAATTCAGATGGCAAGTTTGCCTCCATGAATGCCTTGACAGCAAGTGAAATTGGTTCTGGATCTTCCAATTCTGGAATTGCAGTACCAACAACTTGATCAATCAATTGTCTTCTATGGATGTTTTCGTCATCTAAAACTTTACTCCATAATGACAAATCTGATCTTTGCAATAAGTATCTAGCTTGATATTTATACATGCTGTTTTCATTTGTGATTTTGATCAATTCATCATCATTGTTACCCTTGGAGTAAGCAATGTAAGCCAAGAATGGATCTCTCTTTTCACAATATTTACCAACAACTCTTGTATCATACATGTCATTTTCTTTCAAGAATTTTTCAGGATTGTTGTTAGAATCAATATAGATTTTGGCCAAAGTGTCGTAAACAGCTCTTTCAGTTGAACCACCGGCAAGTGTTGCTTCCAAGTAAGGTAATAAGATCTTCAATCTGTTTCTCTTTTCAACTTCATCAACCAATTCTTGAATTGGAACTAATCCCAAAACAGATTGCAATAATGACTTGATGATTGATTCGTCACAATCGACATCCAACAAAGCAGCAACAACTTGAGGAGTTCTGGATGGATTGACTTGTTGGACGTAGATTTCAATGAATTTGAACAACTGGTTCTTGTACAAATATAAAATCAAATCATGAACGAAATTGAAACGGTCACAAACAACAATCAATGGCAATTGATCATCCAATTTGGCCTCTTTTAAGAAATTCTTAACTTTTTCACCGTTATAAACGTTGTTATCTCTGACAACTCTTTCAATTTCTTTGACTTGGTTCAATCTTGAAGCAGCTTGAATATATTTGTAAACAACTTCAGGGTCTTGAGTAACATTGACTATAGAAGCCAAGTAATAGTATTCACCTTCAGTACATTTGAATTCTTCGAAAATTTTAATCAAAGTTGAAGGACCAATCAAGTCTGAGAATTTGGTTGCAACTTGAATGACAACTTGTAAATTTTGTTGCATGTTCTTGGCCAACATTTCTCTCAAACATGTAACAGATTGTTCCACGTTTAATTTTCCGAAATAGCTGACCAACCAGTCAGTTGGTAAGACATTGGTGTGAATAATAACACGCTTGATGTCTTTGATGTTTTCATAATGTTCCAAGGCTCTTTGGAACAAACCAGCCTTTTCACATAATTGAGCAATGGTTGGTTTATCATAATGTGAGAACATCTGGTTACCCAAGATGGCATCAGCAACCTGAGGAGCATGTAACAAATTGACTTCCAACAATCTTGTTTGTAAATGACCTTCAGCAGGTTTATCTTCTTTCAATGCATCCAACAAGAAAGCTGTACCTTGCTGAATATAGTTTTGAGAAAGGAAGACATCAGCAATCTTGGTGATATCTAAATCAGGTTTAGAAGCCAACAATTGAACGGCAAATTCAGCTGCCTTATCTGGATTGAGTCTCAATATATTTTGGATCAATATAGTATAATCTGGATTGTAACCGGCTTTTTCACAGTATGGTAAGATCTTATCAAATTGGTCCAACTCAGCCAAGGCACCAACAACTTTGACTGGTACATTGGCTTTGTAGTAAATAGCTAATGCTAATTTGGTATCATAAGGTTTAATGATATCACCCAATTCTTCTGAACCAGTTAATTTGTCCTCAGAAATCCATTTTTCCAACAATTGTTTTCTATCTTGTTGCAATACAGGTTTTGCTAGTTCAATAGATTCAAATTTGTTCAAAGAGCCTTTGTCCAATAAGATTGAGAAATATTGCAAGATTGGTGAGATTTGTCCCGGTGTTGCTTGAATATTTTTCAATTTATTGATAGTATCAGGAGTTCTTAATTGAACAGAAGAAGCGGCAATTTTAGCAGCACTGGAATAATCACCAGTCAGCAAACTTTGATTGAATTGTTGGCTGAATAAATTCTCCAGACCTGGTAAACCACCTCTTGAAGATAATGACAATGCTAATTGAACATTTGACAATTTATTCAAGATGTATGGAATTATTTTGTCCTTGGCAATTTCGACACTTAAAACTTGACCTGATCTGTTAATGGCAATAATACCAGTGGCATCATTGTAAGCACTAGCAGTGAAGACTGATTCTGCAGAAATTCTATTGACAAAGATATTAGCACCGGTCTCCAAGTCATAGATATGAATGAAACCATATTTAGTCAACAAATAGATAATTCCGTATTTATTAGAAACTTGTAATGAAACAGGGAAATCATTTGAAGCATCAGGTGGGAAAAAGATGTCAACAGTCTTCTTTGGGAAAGCCGGAGCACCCTCTTGATGATCAATTTCAATGATATGCAATTGACCACCTGTAGTTGTTCTATTACCACATACAAAGACTTGAGTATCAACTGAGGCACCATCCAATCTAATCTTTGCAAATTTCGAGACATGACCTTCAATGGCTTGTGAGATGTTTCTTTGCTTTGAATATAATTGAATATGACCTGCAATTCTACCATTTTCTTGAGCGATACCAGTAATGGCGAACCATGTTTGTGCTTCATTTGTGACAAAATTTATAATTTGAGCATTACTCAAACTAACGTGTCTATCAGTTAATTTCGTTGGTCCATTATTAGTACCATCAAACACACTCCAAGTGTAAACAGCAGATTGAGTAATCAAACCCAAAGATTCATCATTCAACCATCTCCAGAAAATCACTGGTTCATTCATCGTGAATGATTTCAACCTTTGCTTAGATTCCAAGTTGAAAATTTGCAACGTTGTACCATTGGCCCTCAATGAAATCACCATACTCTGAGGATGAATAATGGCATTATCTGCACTCATGTTCTTCCTAGTTACATGGTTATTGTTTTTCAAATCAACAATGGCCACGGAATTCCCATTTGCCGTTTGCTCTCTGATACAGACATACTTGTCTGATTCCAAAGTGGTCGATCTGAAATCCAATGATTGAGGTTGGATACCCAATTGGGTCAATTGAGCTAACTCAGTGAAATCTATTGGGATTTCACTGCCCATTTTCGTATTGAATATGTTTCTTCAAATGTATTAATGAATAACAATATATATATTCGGTCAAATATATAAATGTCTTTTGAATTATTGTTCCAATTTAACTTTTACCAAAATCAAAATGACAAAAAAAGAGTAAAGGCAAAAAGAAGTAGCTAATCTGATAATGATAATTGATTTAGCTTTCTAATTGATTCTCAATCTATGAATTTTGAAATCGTATTTGTTGTATGTTTATATGATCGATCCTCAATAGAATTTTTCTCTGTTTGTTTCCGCAAACCGCCAACACACACACCTTTGTCCAATACGGACGACGACAGGGGCTGTATGGTTTTTATTACACGCTCTTTTGCTCCGGGTAAAAATATTCAATTACTCTACTTCTACTTCTACTATACTGATTTAGTGACGCAATTGCTTTTCAATCAAACTCAAGATTCCAACTCCATCAACGTATTCCTCCCATTGATCCTTGGTATCGAATTCTTCAACGTTATCTTCCCATCTGAAATTTTCATTCAACCACTCATGATAATTTGATTTCAAGCCTTCATCCTCTTTCTTAAAACTCCAAATAGCTTTGTAACATCCACCCAAGGCACATGCATCATTCAATTCAACTTTATAATTACCATCAAGTGGACCTAAAATCGAGGCAAATTTTTGAATAATTTGTAAATTCTTGGATGCTCCACCGACATAAAAAATCTTATTTGGATGAGATAATAATGATTTAGAACTTTGCAAGACTCCATCGGATGAGATTTCTCCAAATTTTTCAAGTTTTTTCAAAGTTTTCAACTCCTTGTCAGAGAATTTCAGTTCATCTGAAGAGACAGATGCTAATAATGGACCTGATCTCAATCTGCAACTCAATGCTTGACTTTCCACAATTGAAGTAACATCTTCTTCAATACTCCAAGATGGTAATTCTTTCAATTTAGAATCAAGATATTGAAATCTTCTAGTTTGTGGTAAACAGTTTGGAACTATTTCTCCAATGTCAAAGTAAACACCCAATTTATTTTTGCCGTTCAATGGTTTTGAATGGCTTAAGATTTCACCAAATTTGTCCCAATCATCCGACTTCCCATTGTTCAACCGCTTGTTAATATTAACACGAGGTAACAGACCATTACAATAACAAATCATACCCATGTATGAATTGTCAATGGTTGGATGCTTGAAAAGATGGTAGTTTGGTGAAGTGACATATTTATCAGTGACCAACAAGACAGTGGTTGAAGTACCTAATGAAACCAAGATATCATTGTTTGCCAATGGCAAGGATAATATTGTTGCCAAGTTATCACCGGTAAAGGAGTAAATTTTACAATCTTGATTGAATCCATACTTCTCAACAAAATATGAAGTGATGTTCCCAATAGTTTTAAATCCAACAGGGTCAACTTCTCCAATTTTATCTTTTAAATCCTTGATACCCTTTTCCATTTCAGCAGTTGAGCAACCATCGATTTCAGGATTGACACTTGCCAGAACTGATAACAATTTATCATCCCATTGAGATTTTTCAATGTCATAAAGATTCATACCACAGGCATCACTCTCTTCAATGTTTGTAATAAAACCGCATAACAAAGTTGAAACAAAAGAAGACACCAATGAAATTCTCAGCGTCTTTGAATAAACCTCTGGATTCTTCTTTGAAATTTTCCTGATTTGTGGACCAGTGAAACGATAATGAGCTCTTGAACCTGTAATTTCACTCAACTTGGATGCATCACCAACTGACTTCTCGAAAATGACAAGTTCATCACCTGTTGAATGATCTTGCCAATTAGGAGATCTATTAGTGGCAAAGCAATCCAAAGTCAATTGGTCTCTCAACGTCTTTGAAGAATTCAAATTTGACAATTTTTCAGACAGCAATTTGGACCAATATACTGAACCATGTTGTTGACAAGAACCGGAAATACCTTTAACTTGCTTGAAGGGGAAATCATCCTTTTTCATCTTATTGAAAATCAAATCAATCGACTCGATCCACATCTCCACTGGAGAATAAATCTCACCGGTTTCTTCGATGGACCTGACCCCATTTTGAATATCATAATGTGCCAACTCTGAATCAAACTCAACTCTATAAGTTTTAAAATGTTTCAAATCACCATAAGTAGCAATGATTTTCAACAGCTGAGTTGAAAGGTCAAATCCTAAAAACAAATCTTGAGTCATTTATCTATTATAACCAGTTGTAAGTTTCTTTATTGTAACTCGAGTAAGGAGGAACAACAGCAATTAAAGTTATTAAATAAAATGCTAAAAAGACAATATACAGTATCGTGTAGTCTTGTGCAATAAAGGCAGTTAAAGATGAAATGATACCTCCAACAATCAATAATTTTTTACTCAATTGATCTAAACGTGATTGACTTTTAAAATCAATTGAACCAAATTCCAAAACAGAATTCATTTGAATGTGATTTTGTGGAGAGAGAAGTATACAAAAGTCTCGTTGTCTTTATTAAAATTTTCTTGTTTTTTCTCGATCAAATACAAAATTTCGGTACAAAGATTTACGTCAATCAATTTGATTAAAAACAGGCTATTTTTCCATTAAAAGAAGAGGTCTTATTATACAGCCATCAATTATTGAACACCTTGTTCTCTCTATCATCAACTGGTCCATCAACCATCACTTTGATAGCCTTACCGCTTTTCAACAGTTCGTACAGTTGTTCAACATCCTCAAATTTGTAATGATGAGTGATAAATTTCTTGACATTTACTTTACCTGAAGCAATCAATTTAATGGAGAGATCATAACAACCGACATCGTATCTACTTGAACCGGTAAATGCAATTTCTCTTTCTGTTATTCTAAAGATTGGGAAATTGTTGATGGTTTCAGCGCCCATTCCGACTTGACAATAACGGCCTTTAGGAGCAACTAAATGAACAGCTTGATTGATACATGGGGCAACACCAGTACAATCAAAAGCCACGGTCAGATATTCACCATCGAATGCAGCCAATTGCTTCAGATAAACTTGTTCTGGTGAAAGACCTCTATCTGAGGAACCGTTGTAAACATGTGTTGCAACTCCCAAGACATTTTGAGCAAAGTCTAATTTCTCTTGCACCAAATCAATCAACAAGATTTCGGTGGCACCGAATGCCTTTGCCACCGAGGCAACGACCAAACCAATGGTACCAGCACCGACGATGGCAACTCTGTCACCGAATTTGGTTCCTGCCTGTCTGTTTGCATGGACTCCAACGGATAATGGTTCAACCATGGCACCTTCTTCTAATGAAACGTTTGAAGGCAATTTGTAACAGAAATCTTCAGGTAAGGTATAGTATCTTGCCAATGTACCATCAATTGGTGGAGTGGCAGCAAACTTCATATCTGGACACAAATTGTAATAACCATTCTTATATTCTTTTGAATATCTCGATGGAACACCTGGTTCCATAGCTACTTCATCTCCAACTTTCAAAGTGGTGACAGCTGAACCAACTTCCACAACGACACCACTACTTTCATGTCCTAACACCATTGGAGCTGTGACTTTGAAAGAACCACATTTGAATTCGTCGTAGTACAAGACATCTGAATGACAGCATCCAGTTTTTTTAACTTCAATCTTTACTTCATGAGGATCTTGAATCTTTGGAATTGGTCTATCTTCAATTTTAACTTTTTGAATACCAGTTAAGACAATGGAGGGATTATCAGCCTTTGCAATGTTAACGCTCATGATTGGTTGTTGTTTTGTTCAGTGATAGTTATAGTAATGACAATAATATCAGGCAATTGGAAAAATGAAGTGATGTTTTTGTTCAATTTATAGCTTAAGAACAAATTGCAATTTTTTCTGCTCAACATCTTTAATCCGAAACTTTAACCCCACAAAAACTCTGAAAAAAACAAATAGTCTCTGTTTGCAATGGTGATGGGAATTGTACATCCGCTTGCTTGAGACTTTCAGCAAAAAGCAGAGCAGAGCAGAGAGCACACGGGTTACTTCTGAGTCTACCAAGAATGTAAGGGAATAAACTGTATTTACTGTTATCCACAAACAATATTATACATACAAATATCTCTACAGGAGAGATATATTGAATTCCGTGCGGTACTCAGTACTGGTTTGATTTAAGACATGGTCCTGCCAAAAAAAAACACACAGATATGTATGTACTCTACTACAAAATCACTTCAAAATTATATATATGACAATTCACCCCATATCGTTACATAACAGCCACCAGCAGCTACCTACGCCACTACCGAGCGAATCAGCTCTATGACTCTGATAGTGTATATAATTGTGGTGGTGAGTAATCTCATTTTTTTTTTCCGCGATGTGATTTTTAGGTAACCGTGAAAAAAGAAGCAGCAGCAGATTGATTGATTGTAAAAAGTTATTTTGACAATTTGATACTATTTATTTACAATCTCTGCTCTGCTGAGACAGATAGATAGATAGAGAGATCGAAAGTTTATACACATTAGAAATGTCTCATAAAAGGCATTCGTTCAGTTATACCACCGATAGAAGGAGGGCTTCCGTAGTGGTAGGATCCTTAGGAAGAGGTGGGATATTCACTCCGACAGATTTCATTGAAAACGAATCGTATGAAAATGATACCATTGAGTCACAAGATTCTAACAAAAATCAAGAATTGCTCGATGAGCAAATCCTGCTTTTGAATGAAAATGGGATCACTATAAACAAATATGGTCTGGACCAGTCAATTCAACAGTTGGACGATGAAGTTGATCAAACATGGAATGAAGCCATTGAATCACACCAATTGACAAAATCTTCTTATTCTTTAGAATTGAAAAATTTGATATCGGCATCTATACCATTAATATTCACTTTTGTTCTTGAAAATTCATTAAGTGTTGCATCTATCTTCAGTGTTGGACATTTAGGTTCGAGAGAATTACTGGCGGTTTCATTAGGTGCAATGACTGCCAATATCACTCTGTATTCGATTATTCAAGGTTTAGCAACTTCGTTGGATACATTGTGCTCTCAACTGTATGGTGCTAAGAATTACAAGTTGGTCGGATTGCATTTCCAAAAATGTACATTGGTCATTTTCTTTGTATTCTTACCCATTTTTATATTTTATTGGACTGGTGGATTGTGGCTATTACAAAAAATGATACCTGAACCGGAAAGTGCCAAACTACTGAGTAATTATTTAAACGTTGTTTCATTAGGGGTACCAGGTTATATTCTTTTCGAAACTGGAAAGAGATTTTTACAAAGTCAAGGAATTTTCCATGCTTCCACTTATATATTATGCATCTGCGCTCCGTTGAACGGGTTGATGAACTACTTATTTGTCTGGAACAAATACATCGGTATCGGTTATCTCGGTGCTCCCATTGCCGTGCTGATTAATTATTGGCTCATGGCTATTGGATTATTGGTGTACACTTTGAAAACGAATAACCCAATAAATCCAATGAGATGTTGGATTCCTATTGATTGGTCAGAATGTTTTAAAGGTTGGGGATTATTGTTCAAATTGGCCCTTCCAGGTGTCATCATGATCGAGCTGGAATTTTTGGCATTTGAACTGTTAACTTTACTGGCATCTTATCTCGGAACTGAATTCTTAGCACTGCAGAGTATCGTCATTACAATGGCTTCATTGACTTATCAAGTTCCATTTGCCATTTCCATCGCTTCTGGAACAAGGGTAGCAAACTTGTTAGGTGCTTCTTTAGTCCCATTGGCTAAGATCCATGCAAAGATTGCTATCGTATTCAGTTTTTGCATTTCATTGCTCAATTTTTCATTATTATTCTTTGGGGATAATGTCATTTCCAGTTTTTTCACAAATGATCCACAAACTATTGCCATAGTATCAACTATAATCCCCATGGTTGCCGTCACTCAGATTTTTGATGGGTTGAATCTGGTCAGCGCTGGTTTACTCCGTGGACAAGGTTTACAAAAAATCGGTGGTATTGTCAATTTGATCAGTTATTATTTGATTGGATTACCAGTACTGATCATTTTAACTTTTAAATACGGTTATGGGTTGAAAGGGTTATGGACGGGAACCGGGTTAGCTCTCTTGATTATTGGGATAGTACAAAGTTTCTATGTCGTTGGAGCCGATTATGACCAGTTGGTTAAAGATCTGGAGAGGAGAAACAATGTTTAATTTATATATAGAATGGGGAATTTCCAAAGAAGCGAATGAAGAATGCCTCTTGTTTCTGTAATTATTCCAGACATTTACAGGGCGCAAAACTGAAAAAAAAATAATAAAAAAAATTTCTTATATTTTTTCTCTGTATCAGTTTCCTCTCTGTTAGGAGTTTAAAGAAAGGTAAATGTCATCACCACTGAATATTCGCAAGCCGAGACACCAGTTTCAACACTCCAACCAGGAGAGTGGCAGCACTGCTCTTGTGAGCTCCTATGGCCGTGGAGAGTTTTTGGCGACGAATTCTTTCAGTCATAAAAATAGTCTACAGAGTGACAAAAATTACATATTACAAGATGAGTTTAACGATGAGGAACAAGAAGAAGACGAAGATGCACCTGAAACATCAAGAAAGGACGATATAGACAGGCAATTATTACAAGAAGAACAAGAGATATTACTTAACAATGGAATAGATGTTGCCAATCATAATTATCATAGTGTTGATATTGATGAGGGGACAAATCCAGTGGTGGAAGCACAGAGCGAAAGGGAACGAGATGAGATTATAAGAAATACTTGGGAAGATTCGATAGATATGATAAGACCGTCTATATTACAAGAATTCAAATCAATCTCATTGAATTCGTTCCCGTTGATCATTACTTTTTTCTTACAAAATTCATTGAGTGTTGCATCAATAGTTAGCATTGGACATCTTGGTTCCACTGAATTGGCAGGGATCACGTTAGGATCAATGACGGCTAATGTGACAAGTTTTAGTATAATATCTGGGATTTCCACTTGTTTAGATACCTTGTGTTCTCAACTGTATGGGGGTAAGAAGTATCATTTGATTTCACTTTATTTCCAACGTTGTAATATGATGTTGTTGTTGATAATCGTACCGATAATCATGATATATTTTACAATGGCATTTTCCTTTTTGAAATTCATAACAAACGATGATCTAACATCACATTATCTGACTCAATATTTGAAAATCATATCATTTGGATTACCAGGTTATTGCCTTTTCGAAACCGGTAAGAGGCTTTTACAATGCCAGGGGATTTTCCATGCTTCAACGTATGTCTTGTTCATCTGTGCACCTGTCAATGCACTCTTGAATTACGTGTTGGTGTGGAACAAGACAATTGGAATTGGTTATAATGGAGCTCCATTACTGGTACTGATCACATATTGGTTAATGGCGTTGGGATTATTGATATATACATTATTCACAAAGAATCCAAAGAATCCAAAGAAATGTTGGAAGACATATTCGATAAGTAAGATAATGACGAATTGGAGCACATTAGTGAAATTGGCATTACCATCATTGATTATGATCGAGCTGGAATTTTTAGCTTTTGAATTTATGACAATTTTTGCTTCGAGATTGAGTATTTTGGATTTACTGGCACAAAGTTGTATTGCCAGTATTTCTCTGTTGAGTTGGCAATTAATATTCGCAATCAGTGTCGCGTCATCGACAAGAGTGGCTAATTATATCGGAGCGGGATTAATCTCATCGAGTCAACTTTGTTGTTTTATATCATATGTATTTGCCATCTTGGTTTCAATTTTGAATTGTCTGATATTGTTCATTTTCAAAAGGCAAATCAGTCTGTTATTCACCTCTGATCCAGATATAGCACGGATTGTAATAGATGTCATGCCAACGTTAGCATTATTCCAATTTGTCGACTCGTTGAATTCAGTTGGTGCTGGATGTTTACGTGGTCAGGGATTACAAAAAATCGGTAGTATCATCAATTTGATAAGTTATTACATCATGGGATTACCCTTGAGTTATTATTTAACTTTCAATTTGAAATTTGGGTTGAAAGGGTTATGGTTAGGTACATCGTTTCTGTTGTTGATCAACAGTGTTGTTGAGATTTATTTCGTCTTTTACAGTGATGGGGAAAAGTTGTATGAACAACTGAAATTGAGAAACGACGAAGGAGTTGTATAACTTTGAAACTCTAATTAATACAAAAAGTTTTGCTTTCATGTCATCACCTTGTAGTGTTAAAATCCGTAAGCACGCTCGTGAAATTGGCTATCGTAAGTTTAAAGTCAGCGTTATTACAATTGTATAATGACATCCCCTTAGCTCAACAAACACGGTCCCTGCCTTGAACAGAGCATCGGAAAAACTCAAAGCTGAAATTCGGATTGGCTGAATTTTCAAAGAAACTGTGCTACAACTTGTGTGATACAAGTATGATGAGTAAAAATGATGATGGAATCTATCAGATAGAATGATATATATATATTTACATATTTACAGTGGGATAAATAATCTATTCTTCAACTAACAGACCGGCATTATCTAACAATTCCAGTAATTCACCACTTTGACTCATACTCATGATGATATCACAACCACCAACAAATTCATTTTGAACGTATAATTGTGGTATAGTTGGCCATTCTGAATATTCCTTAATACCATTTCTCAATTCATCATCTTCTAAAACGTTATACAGGGCAAATTTCTCAGGGCTAACACCTTGTTGTCCCAAGACTTGTATAGTAGCCCTGGAGAATCCACATGCTGGTGCCATTGGTGTACCTTTCATGAATAAGACTACTGGTGCTGAATGAATAGCTGATTCAATTGCTTCTTTAGTCTCTGTCGATAAAAATCTAAAACTATTATTGATTCTGAATGGTGTTGATAACCTCAGTATTGGTGAAAATGCCAGTCTTGATTGGAATAATAATGACCTTTGAAACATCTTGTTATTGTATATGTATGTATGTATGTATGTATGTATGTAGACGTATCCAAATCGATGTATTATTAATAATATCTTCTTTTGCCATTTTTTTCTGATTTTCTTTTGTCATAAAATTTCTCTCCATATTTATTATGAGGGAGAGAAAGTAGTGTACCAAAGCATAATACTAGCCTATTCGAGGGGAGAGAAGAAGCGAATTGAAATAAATATAAGAAGAGCAGCAGATGAGATGTCAAAGCACTTCGCCTCTTTATTCAGCCTTTTCGTTAATTTTTCACTGAGAGTGTCATAACATTCTTGTATATTTTGGTTATTTCTACATCTCAGTAAATCAAACAATATGTCTATTGTCTATCAATAAGAATTGAATAGTGACTAGTTAGTTAGTTTTAAAAATCAATTTACAATCCTGCATTACAACATGAAATGGAGAAATATAAATAAGTCAATCACGACTCAAAGCACCGCAATATTGTAGATTCAGACAAAGTGTTTTACAACAAATTTTTTACAATCGTGTTTAACAAAGACAATAATTAGCTAAGCTTACCAATGAGAATGTTTTTTGAGACAAACAAAGCCTTGGATTGAAAAGTACTGTGATTTAAAACAAACTTGATAAGCATCCACGTGTCGACATGAACAAATTACACATCTAACTTATGTCTTGTTTCATTTCAACACCATGCTACAAAGATATCTTTATAAAACGCCAAACTGAAGTCTGGTATCTATCTATCTATCTATCTATGTCTATGCGTGTATTTTTTTGTTTTTTTGTTTTTTTCCTATCAAAAGCAAAAACCAAAAATTACCCTCTAAATGTTTGATAACCATGACAAATCTTTATTTATTTATTTATTTATTTATTGTAACGCGTAAATGTGACCGCAATAGACAATAGACAGTAAACAATACACAATAGACAGGGGCACTTTTACATCTTTTATATAACAATATATCAATACAAGTTAAGCTATGTGATAAAGTTGACAAGGATAGTTACTATCGAAGCAGATCAAATTAAACATCGAACCCACAACCTCATTCATAATTATATATCACCAATAAACACACAGAGATCTACAAATGATGCAATATAATTCGATCAAGTAAATGCGCGCTTAATGTCTGTAATTTAGTTGAAAAGGGCAATTGTGATACACACTTCTCCACCTCGGAGAAGACAAAGCCAACGTTGTCATGGTTAAGAGGAAATTTTCACAAATCTTTTTTTTGGTGTCCGTCTTTTTTTCTTTCTTTCAATTCACTCGTTGCTCGGAGGCGGAAGAAGCGCATTATAATTATAGATTTATTTATACATCTCAAGGTATGATGATTAGCATTAGCATTGGCAATGTTAAACTAGCAAAGTTCAATTGACTTTTGGTATAGAGTGCAATTACCTTGCCTACCTCATTATCTGATTGATTGATGAACGAATTCAAATCTAAAACATAAACAAATAAACAACAAGACACAATTGAGAGAACTCTATTATGTGGTAACTATTGTTGATTGAAAATCTTGTTTTTCTTTAACTTGATTGGAATCGAGTCTTGCTTCTATAAATAACTTTAGACTTTTCATGTTATCCTCGGGGGTAGTAGTAAAGAGTAAAATATGGAGAGGCAAAATCGAACAAAAAACTTCTTCGGAATTCTCTCGACAAGAGCCAAAAGAAAAAAAAAAAACACAAAAGCGCTACACTCAAATACACAAACAAACAAGGAAAAGTCATTTTTGAATTACGAAAAATAATAAAAAGTGACATGGATGTTGCTTTCAACAACAACAACAAATGACAAAAGATCTAATATCGGCATGAAAGTTGTAAGGTAAATAAAGTATCCGATGTATAATCATGTACATCAACTCACATGACCGATGTGAAATTCCCCAATCAAGTTAATAGGTTGCTTTCGATGAACATGTAGATGAAGTTATCTGCCCCAATTAATTGGATGTCAATCCCGTACTTTTACCATTTTAACAGATCATTTTAAAATTCGTTTCTGCGGTTATAAATTACGGTTGTTATTATTTTCCATTATTAATACACATTTCCATCGTTACTAAATTGTCATTTTTCTTTTATTTCCTCCCACACTTTAAGAGAGAAAAGAATATGCCTTTTGTCTTTCTAAAGTTGTGAATTATTAAATAAAGAAAGATTTCAATTCCACACCAACGGGAGGGGATGGAATACTTTATAGCAATCATGAGATTTCAATCTATCCGGTATTAAATAAAATCAACCATCATGTCGTTTTCTACATCAAATCTGTACCTACCTATCACCAACATTTGTAGAGAGTAAAAGTGGTGACTGGGTGGGTGGGTGGACAATAATAGCATTGCCTTTCTGTCTTACCCATAATACGCCTCGACCGACAAGCCGGAGAAAACCTCAATACAAGCACCACCGTGTGTATACCAGCAAAGCAAAAAAGAAAGAAGGACAATAGAACTTCTCCAGGTCGGAAAAGTCCCTTGCATCTGTAAATTTGTCTTTGTTGTTGTTTTTGTGTAACCAAAAGAAAAAAAAGACAACCGAGAGAGAGAAAACAAAGAAGCAAAGAGGGAAATTTAATTATTTGGAAACTTAATTGGATTGGGTTGGATGCACCTTGGTTGTGTTGTCTTGCCTGACTTGTTTAATTCCCCAAGGATTATTATAAATAGAATGACATTTCCAATTCTTCATTTCCATTTTGCAAATACTCCTTTCTAATCAGATTATATTATAAAACGATTATCCATAATTTATTCCATTCGCTTTAAATAATTGTGTTTAATTAATTATAATAGTCATATTTGCATTATATATTTCCTTAAAAAATAAGAATAATAAAAATGCAATTCAATAAATCAACCTTGTTAGCAATTGCCGTCTCGGCTCAATTTGCTTTAGCTGCTTATGTTCCATCTCAACCATGGACTACTTTGAAACCAACAGCTTCATACCCATCAGGTGCCATCACTGATTATCCATCAACTTTCGGTGTTGCCGTTTCAAGAGTCGGTTCAGCTACCGTTTCCGGTTCATCAACAGGTCTTGCCAAGAGAGGTTTAGTCAAGAGAGATGTTGCTACTCAAATCACAGATGGTCAAGTTCAAGCTACAACAGGTACCAAGAAGAGTACAAAGGCTGCTGCCACTCAAATCACAGATGGTCAAGTTCAAGCTACTACAGGTACTGCTAAAGCTACAAAGGCCGCTGCCACTCAAATCACAGATGGTCAAGTTCAAGCCACCACTGGTACTGAAAAGAGCACAAAAGCTGCTGCCACTCAAATTGGTGATGGTCAAGTTCAAGCCACTACAGGTACTGCTAAGAGCACTAAGGCTGCTGCCACTCAAATCGGTGACGGTCAAGTTCAAGCCACTACAGGTACCGCTAAGGCTACTAAGGCTGCTGTCTCCCAAATCGGTGATGGTCAAATCCAAGAAACTACTGGTACTGCTAAGGCTACCAAGGCTGCTGTCTCCCAAATCGGTGATGGTCAAATCCAAGCTACTACTGGTACCGCCAAGGCTACCAAGGCTGCTGTTTCACAAATCGGTGATGGTCAAGTTCAAGCTACAACTGCTCCTGCTAAGACCACTAAAGGTGCCGCTTCTCAAATTGGTGATGGTCAAGTTCAAGCCACCACTGGTTCCACCGCAACCAAGGCTGCTGCTTCTCAAATCACTGATGGTCAAGTTCAAGCTACTGGTAGCTCAACTCCTGAATCCAATGATGGTCAAGTCACTGATGCTAAGGGTGACTCAATTACCGATCCAGTTGACAGTGTTTCATGTTACTCAGATGACACTTTAGCTTTAACTTTGAAAGACTCAGTCTTGGAAGATGCTCATTCAAGAATTGGTTCAATTGTTGCTAACCATCAATTCCAATTCGATGGTCCAACTCCACAAGCTGGTGCCATTTACGCCGCTGGTTGGTCAATTACCTCTGATGGTTTATTAGCCATTGGAGACAACACCAAATTTTTCGAATGTTTATCAGGTACTTTCTACAACTTGTACGATGAAGATATTGGAAGTGTTTGTTACGAAATTGTCTTGCAAGTTGTTGACTTGGTTTCATGTTAAGAAGAAATTTTAATCTATTTTTTTAACAATTTTCTTATTCATTCGTTAATTTGATTTTTGCCATTTTAATAACTTTCCATATTACTGTTTTTTATTCAAATGAGGAAAAATCAAAAAAAATTTGTACTCAAATTCCCATTTGAAAGATCTTTTGAGATGTTTCAAACTTTTTATTTATCCATTTTATCCTTTTTTTTTAACTCTTTTTTTTTGGCCATTTCAAAATAATCACAATGCATTTTGTATCAATCATTAGAAATTAAGAGAAGTTCGATAGAATATAATTTAATTACCGCACATTAATAAGTGCTTTGATACCCCCCCTTTAATACCAATCCAATTATTAATATAAATTCAAAAACACAATAAATTTGTAATTTGTAAATAAGTGAAAAGTAAAAATAAACAAAAATAAACAAATAAGTAGAAGATCATTCTTAACGCCGACTCCAAGTCACGTGCATATGTGTACAAGAGATATATTTCTAACCAAGTTATTCAAGATCGATCAAACTCCATTTACCTCATCAGATGATGGTGGTGTAATTAATATTATTACTATTATTATTATCAATTTTGAGTTTTTCCGTCTTGTCTCGGAAAACGAGACACAGAGACAGGGCGGCGCGCAGGTTAATGGCGCTATTTTTTTTAATTAGCGCGCATCAGATCATCATATCATCTTACGAGTGTTGTTGTTGTTGTTGTTGTTGTTGTTGTTGTTGTGTTGGTCTTGAGTAGGGTACACACTAGTCAAACTAACTGGGCAGTAGACACCAGACAGGCTTATAGATATATGTTGAGCAACGATTAGTACCACATACTCTTACCTTCTATCATTGTTCCCAGTCTCCTAGCTTCAGTAACGTAGAAAAACAACGATACAAACACTAATATGGAATTATCGCTCAATGAGTACTAGCACTTGATCACATAAATACACATAGTTAGTTGAACACCGTTCTGTGTAGACGGATAAATAGATATATCCGATAGGCTATAATGAAAAGCGTCCCGTAGTAGTAGAGATGCATAACTGTTGGAAAGTTTATCCGGTCTTCTACTTCAATAACCATGGACTACCGAACTAGTGATTGTTTCGATGTAGAAAGGGTCTGATGTTAACTAGTTCTGGCAAACAAACAAACAAGACAAGGCATGAAGACGACCCGTTTCCAACCGGGGGAGAAAGAGAGAAGAAGACGTGGATATAGCGTGGGGCCCTTCTCTCCATAGGGGAAGGCTAGCTAACTTGCGCTGCGCTGCGCGTGCGTTGTAGTCAGATGATGTTGTTGAATGTTTAATTCCGCAATCGCATCATCTGCTGCTGCTGCTGCAATTAAACCCATCATCAAAGGATTGAAGGTGGCGAGAAGAAGAAAAAAAAGAAAAAGAAAGAAAGAAACCACACCATATTGGATTAATTATTATTACAATAACATTAATTGCTATGTAGGTCTCATATATAAATATCATTTCAATTCTTCTTCTTCTTGCTTTCCAATCTTATCTTACCATTCTATATCAATCAATTAATTCAATCTATTTATATAATAATATACATTTATATTCCCAATTGATAAATTAATAGATACATATTACAACAAAAAAATACATACATACAATTATACAGCATGTCAGACGAAATTACAGTTGGTCAATATCTTTTTGAAAGATTAGCCCAATTAGATGTCAAATCAATCTTTGGTGTTCCAGGTGATTTCAACTTGAGATTATTAGATGATATCGATCTTGTCGAAGGTACAAGATGGGTTGGTAACGCCAATGAATTGAATGCCGCTTATGCCGCTGATGGTTATTCAAGAGTCAAGAGATTGGCTGCTTTGATTACCACTTTTGGTGTTGGTGAATTATCCGCTTTGAACGGTGTTGCCGGTGCTTATGCCGAACATGTTGGTTTGATTCATATCGTTGGTACTCCTGCCACGTCATCACAACAAAAGCAATTGTTGTTGCATCATACTTTGGGTAATGGTGATTTCACCGTTTTCCATAGAATTTCCAGTGAAATTTCTGAAACCACTGCCTTTTTAGAAGATGTTTCTAAAGCTGCTTCATCAATTGACAATTTATTAGCCACTGCTTATAAATTCCAAAGACCTGTTTATTTAGGATTACCAACCAATATTGCCGTTGGTAAAGTTAAGAGATCATTATTGGATACCCCAATTGATTTAACTTTGAAGAAAAATGATCCTCTGGTTCAAGATGAATTCATTGAATCAGTCTATGAATTGATCCAAAAGGCCAAGAATCCAGTTGTTCTTGTTGATGCATGTGCTTCAAGACATGAATGTAAAGAAGAAGTTAGTGAATTGATCAAATTGACCAAATTCCCAGTCTTTGTTACTCCAATGGGTAAAGGTACAGTTGATGAACATAATCCAAGATTTGGTGGTGTTTATGTCGGTTCATTGTCTACACCAGAAGTTCAAGCCGCTGTTGAAGGTGCTGATTTGGTTTTGTCAGTTGGTGCCTTGTTATCAGATTTCAACACTGGTTCATTCTCTTATCATTATCAAACAAGAAATATTGTTGAATTCCATTCAGATCATTCTAAGATTAGATCAGCAGTTTTCCCAAATGTTCAAATGAAGGAAGCTTTACAACATTTATTAAGAGATGTTAAGAAATACTCTGCTAATTATGATCCAGTTCCTGTTCCAAATGTCAAATTATTAAACACTCCAGCTCCATCAAGTACTCCTATTTCACAAGAATGGCTTTGGACTAAAGTTTCATCATTCTTTAGAGAAGGTGATGTTATCATCACTGAAACTGGTACTTCTGCATTCGGTATCGTTCAATCAAGATTCCCAAATAATACCACTGGTATTTCACAAGTGTTATGGGGTTCAATTGGTTACACCGGTGGTGCTACCTTAGGTGCTGTATTGGCTGCTGAAGAAGTTGATCCAAAGAAGAGAGTTATCTTGTTTATTGGTGATGGTTCATTACAATTAACAGTTCAAGAAATTTCTACAATGGCTAAATTGAATCAAACTCCATATTTGTTCATATTGAATAATGATGGTTACACCATTGAAAGATTGATTCATGGTAAATATGCCGAATATAACTGTGTTCAACCATGGAATCATTTGGAATTGTTGAAACTATTCAATGCTAAAAACTCTGAAAGTATTAGAGTCTCAACCACTGGTGAAGTTGACAAATTATTTGCTGATCCTAAATTTAACAAGAATGATAAGATTAGAGTCATTGAAGTTATGTTACCAATGATGGATGCTCCAGCTAATTTGGTCAAACAAGCTGAATTCTCAGCAAAGACTAATGCAACAATTGAATAAATCTAAAAGTTTGGATTTCTTTCTTAAATTTTTTAACGATGAATGAGAGCTTTTTTTTATCAACCTACATTATTATTATCAACTTTATAGAATTCTTTTAATGATTTGTCCTGTAATTAAAATTTAAAACAAATCGACATAAACAAATTTTGTGATGTAAAATATAATGATCTCTACAACAATAAAAAATCAAACCCATGAAACGGGGTTTAAAACACAAATTTTAGCTATTGAAAAATTTTAAACGCTGTTAATGTATAAAAAGAAATTATCAATCGCATCAGTTGATTGATTCAAATATATACTTCAAAATTGACAACGACAGTCAAATCGAAAATATCCACGTACATAAGTGCGGTGCACAGTTTTGATACTGAACTGCTTTCCACGTATAATACGTACCATATCGGAACAAACATGTATTTTTAGCGTGTCTATTTTTGATTTTGTGTCTTTTAGATAAATGACAAACGCCGCATTAACAAATCAAAAAAAAAAAATTAGAAAAACACAAAATCTTGTGTGTTTGTGTTTTGTAAATATCTATCTATAAACATTAATACCAACATTTAAAATTCCCAATTCTCAAAGATAAAACAAGAATAAATACAACAATCGTAGAACAATTGAGAAACAATATGTTAAGAATCATGAGAGGATTTAATCAAATCTTGTTACTAAGTTTATTATCATTAACCGCCATTACAAATGCTTCAATGCATCCCATTTCCATATATGGGCGGTATTTCATGGACTCAGTGACAAAGGATCCGGTAAATACTACCCATTTTCAAAAACCCATTATTCATGGAGATAGAGAATCCTTTAAAGCTAACAAAGTCTTTAATTCTAGTTTTTCATAAGAGGTGTTGATTATCAACCTGGTGGATCATCAGGTGTTAGCGTTTCACAAGATCCATTATCAGACGCCGATGCATGTGCAAGAGATATTGTATTGTTTCAAGAATTAGGAATCAACACTATTAGAGTGTATTCTGTTAACCCTGATTTGAATCATGATAAATGTATGTCAATGTTAGCACAGGCGGGGATTTATTTGGTGCTCGATGTTAATTCACCATTACCCAATGAAAATTTGAATCGATATGAACCATGGACTTCATACAATGAATTTTATCTTGAACATATTTTCAAAGTTGTTGAACAATTTAGTTATTACCCCAACACATTACTGTTCTTTGCCGGGAATGAAGTTGTCAATGATAGAAGATCAGCAAAGGCTTCATCCATTTACGTCAAGGCTGTTATTCGTGATTTGAAAGCATATATAGAACTGTGGTCACCAAGAAAGATCCCAGTTGGTTATTCTGCAGCTGATGATTTGAATTATCGAATTTCATTTGCTAAATATCTTGAATGTGAAGAGGATAAACTGAGTGTGGATTTTTATGGAGTTAATTCATATCAATGGTGTGGTGAACAAACTTTCCAATCAAGTGGGTTCAATAGATTGGTTGATGATTATCATGATTATACAAAGCCAATTTTCTTTTCAGAGTATGGTTGTAATGAAGTTCAACCTCGAATTTTCCAAGAGGTGCCAACTCTTTATTCTAAAGATATGACTGGAGTCTTTAGTGGTGGTTTAGTTTATGAATTTAGTCAAGAGGCAAATAATTATGGATTAGTTGAACATGAACCCAATGGTAATGTTCAAATTTTACCGGATTTTTATGAATTAAAGAAGCAATATGAAAATACACCAGATCCAACTGGTTATCAATTGAGTAGCGTTTATAAAACCTTGAGGCAAAGACAACGACCAGCTGTGTGTCATGAAAGTTATGAAAATCTTGAAATATCAAATGGATTACCAATATCATTGGCTGATTATTTCATTGAAAAGGGAGTTTCCGTTAATCGTGGTAAATTAATACCGTTAAGAGAATCAGATTTACAAACAAGTTATCAAATTATAAACGCTGATGGTTCCAATTTCAATAGAAATACAGTTACTCCTAAAATTGATATCTTTGCCAAAGATGATAATATCGTCACACATGGAATTTTCGAAAATGGTATGTATATTGATTTCATCAATGAAGAAGATGAATTTGATGATGTTGATGAAATGAGTTTTACAGAGGAACAACAAGATGACGATGATGCTGATGATTCTTGTGATGATGGAGTCGTCAATCACAAGGACGAACAATTGTAAGTGAGTGGATCAAATTTCTTTTCTTCATTGATTATTCATCTTTTCGCAATTTTACTAACCAATTTTTACCATTTAGGATCTGATAATTCTCCAGTTGCCGATGTACTCTTGGTGGATTTAGTTATAATATTCTCTCTGGCATTTTATATTTTAGTATTGATGTGAGCGGTTTGCTTCTTTGATAAATGTTATAGCGAACAAAAGCCCAATATCATTTTACAAATTGTCTTTTTGATTGAATCAAGTGCAAATTAATAAATTAAAACTTTTTATTGTTATTAATAACAAGTGTAAAAACTAAACAAGGATTAAAAATACAAACAAAACACAAACAACCAACAACAAGAAAGGAGAAACAACCCAGTTTGCTCCTTAACTTAGTAAACAAAACCTAAAATTTTACCAGAGACATGTTTTCTTCTAGCTTCTTCATGATCCATAATACCAGCTGAAGTAGTCAAGATAACAAATCCAAATTGTCTAGCTGGTAACAAATTATCAGTCCATTTTTCAATATCGGCAATCTTGACATTGTATCTTGGTGAAATAACACCACATTTGTTCAATCTACCATTTAATTGAATGACAATCTTACCTGATCTGTGATCATCAATGTATTCAAATTCACCAATGTAACCTAGATAATTGAATAGTTAGTAAATGAATGTATGATTTTTGAATTTCATGTGTGGAATGGGCCGTTGCCAAGTGTTGATAGAAAAGATGCAAGGGCGGAAAAGAATAAGATAAAAAAAATGTCGAGGTGAAGTAAACAACCGATAAGTAATGATGAATTTCCAATTGATTTGGAAAAAGACAAATGATTGTGTAAGAATTCATCTCCTCGTTCAACAATAAAGTCAAACTATTCTTCCTGAAAATTAAAAGACAGCAAGGGACTGCTATCCGATCGGGCCATCCAGTTATCATTCAGGTGTAATTGGAAAAATAAAATAAAACATAAAAAAAATAAGACAACACTCAAAAGACAACAACAACACACAAGATATGACAATTTATACATACCATGTTTTTGCATGACTGATAAAAATTTGATGATAACTTTTGATGAAGGTCTGATTAAAACTTGACGTTTACCAGTTTTTTCAGCATTGTTAATGGCATTTAAAGCATCAGCTAAGACAGAAGTTCTAGTCATTTCTAAATGAATAATGCGAGTTAGTATTTCTCAAATGAACACACGAAACCAATTCTCCCAACATGTTATTGTTGTCATGTTATCGACATCAACGACTGAAAGGGAAAATAAAATATAAAATAAATGAAAAATCAAAAGAGCACATGAGTGTCCATCTTTACAATGGATTCATGAGCCAGAATTCAGAAGTTCAATTCAACCAAAATCAAATAGACTTTGAAGGAAGAAAAGAAACTTTGAATCCTCTAGGATGGGGTATCAAGAAGATCTCGAAATATAAATTTTCAACTATTTGCAACTTTCAAACAGTAAACAATACCGAATTAAAATTGCATATAATCTTCAAGTATCAGGATTTCCCATTCCTAGGTTTCATTTATTGTGTTGATCTGGAATATAGGTATAGATGTATGTAACTCTTTTAGAATTTATCAATGAATGGATTGTGGTATACATACTTGATTATGTATTTATGTGTATATATATGATTGATGGTGTTATGAATATGAACAGTTTTCAACTTCTTTCTTTTGTGTTGAAAATTGAAAAAATTTTCTCTCTGAGAGTTTGTGAGTGACACGATTTACGCTACAGATGGTCTCATATTTACACGCAATACTAACAAAATATACACGACTTTTAGCTTTGAGGAGGGTACAACTTGTTGGTTTGCCATGGTATAACCAAAGTGTTAGTCTAACTCTACTTATAACATATTATTTATTACTATTACATAATTCTCAACAACACTCCACTATTTCAAAACAACCATTCAAAATATCTTTCATATATTCTTTGCGATCTTGAAGTACCATACATTTCCTTATGGGCCAGTTTTTCAATTTCAAATTGTTCACATTGTTGATCAATAACTTCTTTATAACTGAATAAATCTGCTTCAGATGATTTGATTCTTTTACTCCTTATAACGATCTTATAACCAAAGATCAAGATTAAATACACTGGGATACCAATATATCCAGTGATGAAATCCTTATAATCAAACCCATTGACAAATACACCAAAGTTATTAACAAGAGTCACTATTATGACAAAGAATAATGTGATATATGTGAAATATGGTTGGAATGGTGCTCTATATGGTAATTGATCTCTAGAGATGCCTTGCAGTTTCATAGCTCTCATGAAGCAAATATGTGAATACAAGATTGATATCCAAATCAATAATCCAAATACACTAACAACATTGACAAAATATTTGAAAACTTTTCTTGAATCTGATGACACATTCATGAATCCTAATAAACAAAACAAAGCACTCATCATGTATGAATAATATGGAATACCAAATCTATTCGTCTTTGCGAAAATCCTTGGTGCCTGACCATTGATAGCTAAACCGTACAACGTTCTCACACTGACGTAAAAATCCGAATTGGCAGAACTAAGGGCAAATATTAAGATGCATGCATTAACAACGTGTGGTAATCCATGAATTCCTGCATTTTCAATCAGAATGACAAATGGTGATGATGCTGCGGTCTTTCTCGAAGATGTAACAGCTTCGATTAATCTTGGATCGTTATAGGCAATAAGACTTCCAACAAAGAACAATGAAACACAATAAAATAACAAGATACGGATAAATGTCATATTGATAGCTTTTGGAATAACTTTACGGACATTACCATTAACTTCTGACAATGTCACGACTAAAAGTTCTAAACCGACATATGAAAACACAGCGGTTACCAAGACTGAAACAAAAGATGCAAATTTACCAACTTGTTCATCATCGATCCCATCATAAGCTTTAAACAGTCCGGGATTTTTCCAATATCTAAAGGCAATCACTGAATGATCATTTGGTGCACCTCCAAAGAACAATACAATCATCAATATGATCAATCCAATAATGGTGATGATTTTCAAAGAACTGACATAAAATTCCACTTCACCAAACAGTTTAACACCTAAACTGTTTATAGCCAATATGACAACCATATAAATTGCAATCCACACTCCTGGATTTAACGTGTCTCTACTGACCCAATATTGCATGATCAAACTAGCACTTGTCAATTGATTTGGCGAAGAGATTAAATAATCAATTAAATAACAATAACCCGTGGCAAACCCCAACGCTGGATCAACGTATCTCGTTGGATACCCACTTAAATTAGCAGGCAAGATGATCCAACATGCCATCTCCCCCAAGGCAGTCATCACTCCATAAACTAACATACCGACAAATAAATATGCGATAAATGTAGAACCAACACCACCGTTGTAAATGGCACTATTAGAACCGATCAATAAACCAGGCCCTACGGCACCACCAATGGCTATCATGATAAGATGTCTTTTTTTCAAATCTTTTTTCAACAGTACTGATTCATCTATATATTGATCTTCTCCTTCATGAAGTGACTCGTTGACAAATGATGATGGACTGTTATCTTTTTCATCTTTACCTGTAGATGATGAATTCCTAGATGATGTTTGGAAATCTGAAGTGGTGAATACTCCAATCTCTTCCTCGTCTCCGTGCATATTATCTTATATACTGTCTGTGTAAACTTTGAACACTATCAAGACACACCCTAATAAATAAACTCAGTGGTATTGAATAAAATAGATAGAAAGAAAGACAGAAAAAAATCACTGGTCCTAGAGGAGATGATGATGGGTCATTCTGTTGCATTCTGATTATGTAATACCGCGTTAATCTATTTTATAGCCTTTCAATCACTAGAGCGCCCATCATATTGCCATCTGTTTTGTTTATTTTCTACAGTAAATCCTCAAGCGGCTTTACCTCTCTCTATTACCCTAGTCGCTCGCTTAACTACGAGGGAAAAAGAAACAGAGAGAAAAAGAAAAAAAATTTCACTTCACTCAAATTTCACAAACACAAACACTTCTCTTCTTTCCTGATATTACTTCTATAACACTTCTATTTATTCTAATTCCCATAATTGTAAAATTCAAAAACTTCCCCATCGTGCAAGGTAACATTATCTGGTTTCTGCAATTGTACATCTCTGTGTTTTTGAAATCTTTCATATCTCACCAACCATGCGATATCTGCAAAACATCCATATTCGTCTTCATCGGGGAATAACAATATAGTATGGTTGATAATCTCGATAACCAATTTGTTGTTGTTAGGAATCGTAGTACCAAGCTTGTTCAATCCAAATATCAAACATTCATTTATTAATCGATAAGCTTTGAAATTGACATTCCCGTACACGCCATTATTGACTCTTTGCAGTAATTGTAATTCATCATTTTGCCCAACTTGTTGTTGCAAGATTTGGAAACATTCATTGAAGATCTTACAATCATTGATTAGAGTGTGCCATAATTCGGTGAATTTCTTCGACATGAAATCGCCACCAAAGTCCAACATGATATGAACCACTCTTATGGCATTACCCAAGATCCGAACGTCATCATCAGTGATCAAGTTCAACACTAATGGCCAAATGTCAGCCAAGATGGGGAACAAATTCAATTGTGACGTTGACAAGATGGGGAAAACTTTGATAAACACTTCCAAGATTCTCGATTGTAATCGTATCGAATCTGTTGATAATATTAATCGATCACCGTATGATAACATTTGTTGTATGATGAAATAAAGATCATTTGGGATAGGGGAATCCCATTTTTTCTCCTTGTCATCTTTTGATTTCTCCACTTGATAATTATCAATTTCCTTCATCAACGCCATCTCATCATCCGAGTCATCATCATCATCACTATCAGGGACTTGTCCAAATGGTACATTCGGGTGCTTGACAAGTGGTATATCTTCTCCATCTAAATTAATCTCTAAATCTCTCTTGTTATCATCAATGAGATCGAAAACTTGTTGTAACTCAGTCATCATCCATGGTTTATTGTAATTTTCAACGTTGCTTTTTTGCAATGTGAAATCATAATTTGATAAATATGTCATGTAAACTTGATCAATAACACTATTAAAAACGATGAAAAACCCCTCTGATAATGAATCATAACCATGATAAAGATCCAACAATGTGAACATTGTATGAATAACGTCATTCAATTGTCTTATCAAATCCATCCCTCCAATTTTAACCAATACTAATAGCACAGCACTTGTTCTTGGACTGATGAAATCACTAGTCAATTTAAGACTCAATGAATCGATTAAATAATCTCGATTCTCATAGATCAAATCATGTAACGATCCTTCATAACAAACTTGTGATATGACAAGTGATGCTCGTTGCGCATGCTTCCTTATTTGATCATTGGAAGATGCTAATGAATCAATCACTGGGTATAAATAATCAACAAGTTCAATTTGAAATAAATCTTTACCCAAGACAGTTGATGATAATCCTATCGAGTCTAATGAAATCGATTGGATCATGGAATTTATTAGATCTGGATTCAACGTCGATGTCTCTTGTAATATTTCATTGGCAATTGTCATAACGTCATAAATGGTGTTTTCCACTTCATACTTGATATCATCATCTTTCTTGGTTACGTTTGTTGTTTGATGATCATCATCCAAGGTTAAAAATTCATCAATAACATCTGTCGAACCGGTGGTTGTTGGTTCCCTTTGCAAACCAGTGATCAAATTATTGATCATCCATAGGGAAATTGCTCGACAGAGTGGGGTATCATCACCATTCGATAATAAGTATTTAGACAGGGCAATGAACCATTTCAGAAATTGTCCTAAACGTTGAAGAATATTTGATAATTCCCTCTCCACTTCTAAATCATAAAATTTATCAAATAGTTTTATATCATCATCCGTGGTTGTATCCAACGTGGTGTAATTTTTCTGTAAAGTCATTAATTCATTTGTAACACCATCATCAGACATTGCCAAGACTTGTATGTTTTTGTTTTTGAATCTCTTTGTTGTGATCTCTGCACTGATATATCTATAAACACTGTTATGGATTGTCGCAATACAATCTTCAATAAGAAAAGTGTTATCTTCTTTGGAATTGAAAAGGTAAAACGACAATGATTTCAAATCATTAACAATCTTGTCCTGATTCGATGACGACAACACACTGGGTAATAATTGAATCTTATTCTCCAATTTCGATCGTATCACTTGTTTCAACAATGGTTCATTATTAACCCATTGATTTATTTCCAATTGTAACATTGGATCATTATGTAAAAATGATAAACTATCAACTATCAATGGTAAACAATTCGCTAATGATGTTGAACAATCTTGAATCAATGATTGACACATTTGCAAAATTGACTTCCTCACTTCATACTTCTTATGATCTCTTAATGACATTATGATAGGAATGGCCAATTTGATTTGACTACTTGTGGCTTTTAACCAACTTGTTGTTCGATGTTGTTTGTCATTAGTTACAGGTATCACAATCACATTGGATTCATCGTCAATATTACTTGATCCAATATTATTGTTATTGCTCATCATAGCTTTGTCACTGGCAAATTCCACTAATTGATCAATATCAGTTATTTGTAATTTCCGATTAATAATCCCCAATTCTTTATCTTTGAAAACTTTACAAATGAGAAATGACAACAAGTTGACAATCTTGACCAAAATTGTATAATGAGTCGATATTCCATGCTTTTGTGCAATCAATTTGGTCAACACTGATACATTCCCCGGTAAAATATGTGATAATTTCTCACCATCGTTAAGGATCCTCATATACAACAATGATAATAATTCTAAACATTTGCTTTGTAGCACAATACTATTTTGAGTCATAGCAAGATCCAATATCAATGTTATCATTTGTCCCAATATCGGTAAATTTTCAGACTTTTCGAAAAATGAACCAGTTGGCCCTTGCATCATCACAATTGATTCTAATAATGAATATAAACATTCCACTCCAGCAATCTTGGACTCCACAGACAACACGATATGAGATTTAGATTCATCTAACAAGTATATAAACAAGGGAAACAATTGTGAAAATAACAACAGTGAGTTATTCATGGGATAATACCAACAGTGAGTGATCAAACGATTTATCAATTTGAAAATCAATTCAACTTGCTTATCAGTCAATGTGATATCTTGTTTTAACAATGACGAAATGGGCACAAAGATATAATCTGCAAGTTTACGATTCAACATCAATCGACTCGTCAGTTGTTCTTGACAATGCTGAGATATCGAACCATCAAGATTTGTATATAATTTTTGTAAAGCATCTGTTAATTTCTTCGATTGTCCTGTTGTTTTTGTCGTTGTCATCGCCACCACTTCCAGTGGTAAGAAGGCGATTTGTGATAGTTGGATACATGATTCTTTGACTTTGCTGAATATATCCTTGTCGATATCAGTCACTTCCATTTGAGTCCTTGGTGGGGTTGATAAGTGAATATCTCTGTATATTCAAAACTTTTCAGAAGTTTTACTTTTAGTTTTTTCTTTAGCGACAAGATTTGTAATGTTACATTTGTACGTTTATACATTTAGATATATCAAGCTTGGAGACAAGCCAACCTTTTCTATCCATTGACAGAGCTGTTCATATATACAGCACAACATACATTACAACTTTAAAAGATTTAGCCGTTTCTTAGTATCATTGATTTGAAAATCTCATTATATAGCTGTAAAAAACTGTATCTGCAGATTGTTGGCCAATCTATCTAACTGACATATATTTATCAGCGGGCTAGTTCGATGCTCCTTCGAAAGTTATTCCGTAGCTAGCTATTGCTGATTGGAAGCAAGCTTTGTAGGTACAATTGGAGAAGGTGACCAGTCTGATGACCGATGGAATGCAGGAGGACTCTTCGATATCCATATACTTGTATCATCGTTAAAACTGGATTTTTCACTATGATCTATATCTGGATAATAAGCTGATACATTGATACTTAATTGATAGTAGATCTTTCAGTCTTATGTGTATCCTAGTGAATTAGTGAATTTTCAATATTACATCGGCGTCTAATATCAGATTTTGGTAGTAATTTTATTTTTTTGTTTATGTTTTTTAAATTATCGTATAGTTATTATAAAGGGACTTTTATCAGGACATCAAATGACAGGTTTGAATGTCAGAGATCAGAGGAAGATAGCTGTTACAGGCTTTATCAATGAATTGTATGCAGTTATTTGAAATACCCGCTGATTAAATAAAGCAGAGAAATGTTTGTGGTCTATGATTTTGAAAAAACACGAAGTTGGTTTTGTGGTTCATATAATTAAAAAGAAATTGAGGTCAATTACTTTCTGATTATATCAAGGTGAGTATATCAGGATAGGTATTGATTCATATATTTTAGTTCATTACATGATTTCTTATTCACAGTTGTCCAGACAGGTAACTGATTGCTCACCAGTTAACCTCATTTCAAGTATGTCTATTACTCTCTGGGAAATCAAAAGAGGTCAGCGGTAAGTTTCATGGTTGGTATTTTATTTTTATTTTTATTTTCATTTCACAAAGGTTTCTTATTCACAATTGTCGAGACAGGTAACTGACTGCTCACCAGTTTACCTCAGCTCAGGTATAAGGTAAGTTTCATGGTTGGTATTTTATTTTTATTTT
>PPKU02000053.1:0-78929 GCA_003706265.2 Nakazawaea holstii | reverse complement strand
GAATATAGAATACTCAGTAACTTCGGAGTGTTCCACATAATTGCAGAGATTGAATAGTGAGTATATTACAGAAGTAGTATTTTCAATCTATAACGTTTACATTTAGTTTATATAGTTTAGATAATTAAGTATATATAAGCTATTACAATATTTCCGGGTATTAAGGTATTACATAATACAGAAGGGGATTATTGTAACACGCTTTGTAAACTACTCCGATGTAGTGTAACGGCTAGCACGGTCCGCTTTCACCGGGCAAACCCGGGTTCGACTCCCGGCATCGGAACATTTTTTTGCATTTTTTGTTCTTTTCAAACTAACTGGATCTAGCATTCCAAAACTTTCCTAAAGCGGTCTAATAGTTTCCTAGGGGAATAAAGTAGAAGATAGGCTGTTGCCTTGAGTTGATCCAGATTTATTTTTTCTTCAGTGTAAGCAATAAATGAAACCTTTTTCGATCATGTTGAACTTTGCTCAAAGTGAAAGTCTAGGACAATCATCAAACCCAGTTATCTGAGCAGCTCGATAATTTATTAGACATGTCCAAGGTATATACATTGCAAAGACTCAATGGAAAGGGAAAGATTTATTGAAAGGGATCTGCCTCAGCTGATTGTTTTTTTTTCCTACTCCAAAAAGATTTTTTTGTTTTTTTGATTTGTTCGGCAAGTTGTTACCATATCGCTTTATTGACCACGATGACCATATCATCCATTGACTCTTTCGAACTGTTGCAAAAACATGATTTGCAATCGCTGATATCTGGCTCTTTTCAAAAAGCTTTAGAAACGTCAGCTCTTGTTTACACCAAACCTAAAGAAGTTGAAGTCATTGATGATGGACCACTCACAGTAGAGTTGAAAATATTAGAATCACAGGAAGAGAAACCGGTCTCGACCGACAAGCAAAACAACGATCCATTTTTAACCCCTGATCAAGACTTGGTTATAGTTGAAGATTTGTTGGAGGATTTCAGACTTTTATTGAACAAGTTCCCAGTGTCAGATAATCATTTTCTTTTAACGACCAAGGCATTTAAAAACCAAGATGACTTAATAAGTCCAAAAGAATTGATGATCACATATGACATTTTGAAAAATTTGAACTCACTGAAAAACTCTAACTACTTTGCGTTTTTCAATAGTGGGCCTGAAAGTGGCTTTTCTCAATCACATAGACATATTCAATTTATGAAATATCCATTGAAAAACTTGAAGTTGTTCCCAGAGTATACCATAAAGGGGAAGAGTTTCTTCATACCAAAAGAAGGTGATGAGACTAAACAACCACTCACAGATGAGTCCATGTCATTTAAACATTTTATTTTGCCACTTCCAGATTCATTTGAAGATTCTGAGGAGAAAGAGGAGATATTATCCATTCTCTATATTGAATTATTCAAAAAGATATTGAATTTTTTCAGAAACTTATCGAAGCAAAGACTGGAGCTGAATGGCGAAATTTTGGATAATAACTTAAATGTGAGTTCAATTCCAATATCATATCATTTAGTCATGAATCACAAATTCATGATGGTCATCCCTAGAAATGTTGCCAACTATCCATCACTGAATATCCCTATCAATGGTACTGGATTTATGGGACTTTTGTTACTGAGAAATGAGGAGCAAAAGGATGTCATATTGAAAGATACTGCAGATGCCATCTTGAAAGAATGTGGATTTGATAACCAATTGACTTTCAATAAAGAAAATGAATATGACTATTGAAAACCTCTCTCGTATATTTTTTTAAATTAGGAAAAAGATATTTCTCATCCGTTTGATAAGATATGATAATTTAACGAAAAATGTGGTTTTTTTGTTTTCCTTGGCCGTACGAAGGTTTGTAAGTTTTAATTATACAAAAACAATTGCAATTAATCGTAGAGCATTGAGTAACGGTAAACAAAGTTCAACCTTACGGATATGATTGATGAAAAACAAAGTTCAAGCTGCCCTCTGCAGAAAAAGAAGTCTTTTTTGAAGAAGCTGGCCATATTACTGGGTCTTGGATGTTCACTTTCGCTTTTAAACATTCCAGCAACCAACAGCCATTTGCAACATGAGCTCTCCAAATCCAACCTCAATTTGTTTCCAAACAATGATATTCACATTGAAGGTCTCTTGGAAGACGTTTATTTAAAGACTTTGGAGACCAACTTGGCCGGCAATTGGTCTGAGAAGTATACTTCCGAACCTCATTTGCCAGGAACAAACTATGGCTTTGTCGAATGGACTGCCAGAAAATTCGAAGAGTATGGACTCAAAACTGAAATTGATACTTACGATATTTATGTTAGTTATCCACATGAACACACGTTGAAATTATTGGACCAAGATGATAATTTAGTCTATGAAGCACCTTTGAAAGAGGATGAATTAGATGAAGATCCTACCACAAAAGGTGACGACTTGATTCCAACATTTCTTGCATACGCAGCCAATGGTAACGTCACGGCTGACTTTGTTTATTGTAATTACGGTACCAAAGGTGATTTTGATTTGTTGAAGGCCAATGGCATCAAAGTTGAAGGTAAAATAGCAATCGTTAGATATGGTAGCATTTTCCGGGGTTTGAAAGTTAAATTCGCCCAAGAACATGGGGCCATTGGTGTCTTGTTATATTCTGATCCTGGAGATGATTACGGAATGACTCCAGAAAATGGATACAAAACCTATCCAAACGGACCTGCAAGAAACCCTTCTTCAGTTCAGCGTGGAAGTGTTCAGTTCTTAAGTGCTAGACCGGGTGACCCAACTACTCCAGGGTATGCATCTAAACCAGGTGTTCCTAGAGAAGACCCACATGATTCTATTGGAAGAATTCCTGTTTTGCCAATCAGTTATAAAGAGGTTAAGCCAATTTTGACAACATTGAACGGCTACGGTGAATCCGCTAAAGACATTGGTGGTAAAAATTGGGTTGGTGAATTGACAAATTACTCTTACTCAATTGGTCCTAATCCTGAGTACAAATTAAACTTGTATTCTGATCAAGTTTTCAACATCACTCCATTATGGAATGTCTATGGTACAATTCCTGGTAAGAATAGCAAAGAAGTTATAATTATCGGTAATCACCGTGATGCTTGGATCAAAGGTGGAGCCGGAGATCCAAATTCTGGATCAGCTGTCTTATTGGAGGTTCTGCGTGGGTTTGGTGAATTATTAAAGACTGGTTGGAAACCAGAGAGAACCATTGTATTTGCCTCGTGGGACGGTGAAGAATATCTGTTGTTGGGATCAACTGAATTTGGTGAGAATTTTGAAAAATCTTTGCAACTGAAGGTGGTTGCCTACTTGAATCTTGATGTTGCCTGCGTTGGTTCGATACTTTCATTAAGTGGCTCACCTGTATTGTACGATTTGTTGAGATCAACCGCCAAAAAATTGCCTTATCCAAAAGGAGGATCTTTGTATGAACACTTTGTCAAGGAACAGAAGGACAAGATCAGCAATTTGGGCTCAGGTTCAGACTACACTGTTTTCTTAGAGAGATTGGGTATCCCTGCTGTTGACATGGGCTTTGGTCCAGGTGCTAAAGATCCTGTCTATCAATATCACTCCAACTACGATTCTTTCCACTGGATGTCAACATTTGCCGATCCAGGATTTGTTTACCATAATTTGATGGCAAAATATCTCGGATTGGTTACTCTCAAATTATCAGAAAAGAAGTTGATCGATTTCAAAATCAATGATTATGCAGAAAAATTGGATGAATATTTCGAAGAAACCGTTGCTAAAGTTCCAAAAGACTGGTACAGTGATCCTTCTCCTATTGACTTGAGGGAAATTTTTGAAAACTCTGAGTTGATCCAAGGTATTACCGAATCAAATTATGTTCCTCAAATGGAATGTGCCCATCATCACAAGAATGAATCATTGTCAAACTTGATAGAAAAAGTCTCAAAACAAATCAAAGAGCTTAAATTTGAATCTATCTCATTTGATAATGAAGTATCGCAACTTCAGAAAAATTATGATAACTCAGATGATTTGTCATGGTGGCTGAAATTGAAATTACATTTTGCAATCAAATCTTATAACGCAAGGTTGAAATTCTTTGAAAGAAATTTCTTATTCTACAAAGGTTTAAACAACAGATCATGGTTTAGACATATTGTTTATGCCAGTGGTAGATACACTGGATATGAAGGACAAACTTTCCCTGGTTTAAAAGAGGCAATTGAAGACGGTGATAAGAAGGAGACCGCTCGTTGGTTAGGTATCATTTTAGGAACTATCAAGAGGGCCAAGTCTGGATTGAAATAAAGGTACCAATTATATTTAGTGAGACAATTTTTTTTTTTACTTTCTCAAGCTCTGGTAGCAATGCAGAGTGATTTGTTTTACAACATTAAAAATATAATAAAAAATTTAAACATTCAATTCTTTAAATCGAAGTTGACAATTCCTAAATTAAAAATCATATAGCTTACAAAGTACCAGAGTTTTCAATGACAATCTTAGCTTTGGTGGCACCTGAGTTTGAACCTAAAGCTTCGATAGCCTTGACAACATCAACACCGTCAGCGACTTCACCGAAAACAACATGTTTACCATCCAACCAGCTAGTGACAGTGGTGGTGATGAAGAATTGAGAACCATTGGTGTTTGGACCAGCGTTGGCCATTGACAATAAGAATGGTTTGTCATGTTTCTTGACAAAGTTTTCATCGTTGAATTTGGTGTTGTTGTAAATACTGTAACCACCGGTACCGTTGTGTCTTTCGAAATCACCACCTTGCAACATGAATTGTGGGATAACTCTGTGGAATGATGATTTGGCGTAACCGAAACCTTTTTCACCAGTAGCTAAAGCTCTGAAGTTGGCGGCAGTTTTTGGGGTGACATCATCGTACAAGTTGAAGGTAATTTTACCTAATGGCTTACCATCGGCTGAGACATCGAAGAAGACTTTTGACATTTTGAATTGAGTTGATTAAATGTATTAATTTATGAACAAAGTTAATGTGAATCCAGTTTTTTCAGTGGGGACAACACTCAATTTATACACACCGCAAAAAAATTCTCGTTGCCCACCAGACACGAGGGGCAAATGACGACAATAATACTTTGTAAGGAGAGAGACCACACACTCACAAACAAACGGAAATTCCATACAAGTCTACTGAACCATAGCCTCTTAAACAACTTCCGACACAATCATCTGATTGTTAGTTACTTGGTTAGTTCGTTGGATTGGAAAATAATTAGATGGCAGTCAACAATCAATATTAATATAGTCATTTATAGTCATAAGAGTTGAGCCCTTCAATGGATTTGCCACCCTGTAGTTTTGTACACTACTGGGGCTGTTTGGTGCACCAAAGACTTTTCTTAGAACAAATTTTGAGGAGATCGTCAAGTTGGTGAATAGAGATAAACATTATTATTACTGCCGACAAAAGGAGACGTTTACTCGTCCAGGGGACATCGTTGAAATGATTGATCATGCTCCCTCAATCTTTTATTGGCACAGAAGAACACAAGTGTTTCGTCTCTTTTTTAAAAAAGAGACGCTACATGATCCATGTAAGGGCAACTTAGACTAAGAATATGTCTTTGAAGTAGTATAGCATGGCTGACATTTATTTAATGAGTGAGAGATTTTATATTTTCTTTATCTTGCTATAAACTTTTGATAAACTCAATCAGATTGGCAACAAATTTTCCAAAACTCTCCTTTGTCATATCCTGATTCAAACTTCCAACTAAATTTACCTCCAACTGTTTACCACCATAATGCCCGTTATCAATCACATTGTACTGTAATAGCTGATCGTTGAATTTCAATTCCAATTGCTTTCTTTGTTGAGTTCCCACAACGAAATATTCAACTTCCTCACCGCCTAATTTGATCTTACAAGTATCCTTTATATTTGATTCCTTAAAGTCACTAACGCTAAATGAACAATCTTGTAAAAATTGCATGATACCAGGTTGATCATTTAACCATTGATCATGAAGATTGGTATCTATCTCACCCATCGAGGTTGATGTGATTTTCAAGTCTGATTTGTATTGTGGTAAAGGATAAAGTAAGTTCCTTTCCGAACTTGACTGTAGAATTCTTAATGACTTGATATCAATGAAATTCCCAGCGGTGTCAAACCAAAACTCAATTGGAGCGTGTTTTTCAAGATTTGACATGTTGGTGTAAGGATTAGGAATCAACTTGATGACGTAAAGATAATCAAAATCATCTTTGTCAGGCGAAGCTCTATCCAGATACAATGGTAATTTCAAAACTTTTTTGTTGATAAATGGTAAGTGAGCGTTGAAAATCTTGTCTGTATCAGACTCATCTACCAAGATTGAACCGAACGATGCTGTAAACATTCCTTCTCCTGCTAATTTTTCATATGCTGAGTCAACGTCGATGATGCCATTTGACTTGACGGAATTCTCAGAAGAATAATCAGCAACCAGTATTTTAGGTGCAGGATTAAATTCACTCACAAACTTGGTCCTATCGGCTGCCTCTTGCTCTTTGAAAAATTGAGCACTCTCTTTGAAGTTTTTATCGAACAGACTCAGTGTAATCTCTTCCATGATTGGTTCAAGAGCTAATTGATCCACCATTAAGTTTTTGATCTCATCGTTTATGGTCTCATAATCCAATATATCGTCAAATATTTCTCCAGTCAGTTCAAGGTTTTTCCTCTTTTTGTCTTCTTGGTATCTAAACCAATTCTTATAATTATAAATTTCTGGTATTGATCCAGTGTTCTTGACTACGAATTTTTCACCTTGGAATTCAGTCATGACCTCGTTGTCGGTGAAAGGATTGATATGCAAGCTCAACAGTAACAATTGTTTGAAGGCAGATAAACGATGCTCTTTCAAAGCGGACAATGATAAACTAGAGCCATTCTTCTCGTAAAAAACGTCAGTTATGGAACTTATATAATCCATTAATGCATTATTTTCAGCGTTTTTGAAAGCGCTTACATCAATTGTGACTGATCCAGAAGAGTCCAAGATATTGTTAATCATGATTCTTATGTACAGGATGACGCTCTCAGGCGCTCTAATGGTCAATCTTTGATATTTATCTATAGCAACATCGGCACCTAATGATCTCCAGGTGAATATAACGATACCGCTATTGGATAGCAAAAGCTTCAAGCTTCTAGTGTCCAAAGGAATGACTTCTTCTGTTATCAAGTCCTTAACATTGTTGACCATATCCACCTTTTCCACATTCCAGATAGTGGAGAGTATGTGATTGGCAAATGCTAACTTCGCGTACCGCGAAGTACCACTGAGGGAACCGTGCACCTCAACAAATTTTTTCAATTGTGCTTTTGTAAACAGCTTTGATAAATCTAGGGCAACTTTTTCATATTGTTTGGTATGTAATAATGAACCAATAGGTTTGTGCAAGTCAATAGCCTTGAAGTATTCCTCGGGATCGTTCTTCGAAGACTTGAACAGATTATCGCGATTCTCAATATCAAATCCTCTCATCAGCCAACTAGTTGAATTTTTCGATGGTTTAACGACCCTTTTTCTTCTGTTATCATATATTGCTCTGGTATTTAAAATTATCACATTGTCTTTCTTATTTACAGGGTACAACAGGTTGTCTAAAGTCTTAGGGTCGATCTGATCGTCTAATTTGAAGTTCTCATGTAGTTCAAACTTATCATTTAACTCGAATGTATCACCAATCTGATGGTCATTATTTTCATCCTCAGTGAACCTTGTAAACTTTGGTGTACGGTTTACATTATCCAAAAATGAGCCGGGAGCTGCCCTTGGAGCGAATGGTGATTCATTTTTTTCCACCTTATCGAATATACCTAAAAACTTCAACTCCATGTTTTTGTGTGCTTCATCCTCTGAGTGTTTCATTTTTTGCAAAAAGTCATCTGTGATTTTGAACTCTTTTTGTCTATTGGTCTGTGTTGTAAAGAACGTTCTCCTCGGTACCACTAGGGTATAGGGATTTCTCGATACTCCACAAACTACTCTTTTGTTCAACATCTTTGTGTCAGGTTGATTATGTATATACAAGGTCGGCACAATTGATGCTTATGATGATGAGCTTTACAATATTTTGAAAAAATTAATCTCAAGATCCTTTTTAACAAAAAAAAAATTTTCTTTATTTCTTTTGTCGTTATAAACTAGTTAATATGTAGCATAATCATATAAATGCATAGTTATCATATCGGAATTGACTTCTTCTTGTCCTTCCTCTCCACTGTCTACGTTTATAAGGGCTAGTGCAGGGTCTATCTCTTCGGGGAGTTCTTCGCCGCTTTCATTGTCTCCTTCTTCATAACAATCTTTAACAACTGGGGGGGTTTGTACTCGGTACATTTCAATCGTCTTATTATTAGTTTTTAATTGAACCAGGTTTGCAGTTGTAAGAAAAGTTAAAAGAATATGCTCATGATGACGGGAATCTACTAAATCCTTGTCGTTCAAGTACAGTGATTCCCTCATGAAGATTTCCTCGGCTACTTCATTGTCGATAAGTGATTCACTTTCATCATCGATAAAATTTCCTGATTCCGAGCGAAATTCAGCTTTGAGAGCTCTCAGTTTCCATCTAGGCACACGATTAACTTCTCTGATCGGGATACTCCTTAAGTCGTTCTCATTCTTGATTGGTGTATCTGCATCGCTATCAAAATCTGACTCACTAAGAGATAAATCAGAATCCCCCGACACACTTGAGCTTGAGTTCGAAACCGATCGCTGCTCTTCGTCATTGTTTTCCTTTTTAATAGCAACCTTTTTCAGAGCTTTTCTTCTTGATCGCGGTACACTTCTTCTCTTGTAGTCAGACCAATAATTCGCAAGACGGTGTGGACCTTTAGGGTAAAACTTCTGCACAGACCTCTTTATCTCCGGTGTCGCTATTTTGAAAGAAAGCACACCTTGATTGAAATTTCTGAACTGTTTTGCTTTGTATGGATATTTCTTCGGTACCTTGGTAAGTTTCTTGGTAATTATATCTAGTATGATTTTCTTTGTCATTATAATGATGAATTGATTGAGAAACTGGTAAAGATCCGACACTATTCTTGTTCTAAGTCGGGCATTGTCCAATAAGGGGGTGTTGTATAAATCAAGAAGCTTCCGTGTCAGTTCCATGTCAAGAAGATCTTCCTCTGTCGCCTTGATCTTGTGTTCATAAAACCGATCTCCTGCTTTCATCCGTTCAAAAGCAGCTAAACACCTCAGTTGTTCATTCTCCATATCGACGAAACTTTGCGACATCTCATAGGCAATGGGCATTTCATCCATTCGGAGCAAACGGTGAAAGCGACGTTTGTTTTTCTTCAAGTGAGTCAACTGCCTCTTTAACTTGTTGTAGTAATTTAGCACATCTTCCTCACTTCGTTGTAAAGATTTTGCAATCAAATCCACATTGTGGATGGAGTACCTTCCTAACAATTCAAAAAAACTTGTTTTTGCCTTTTTCGACCAGGCAGTTCCTAAACTCGAGGGTCTATCTATATGTGGCATGTACGTTTGAAAAAGTTCAGGTGCAACGTTAAAGTTGTTGCAATGTGCATTGTAAAGCTGAATATAATTGGGGTTCCCTTTATACAGCCGCCTCCTGACAAGTGTCTGTTCGGAGCTCATATTTTGTGTCATGTGTTTGGCAAGAACGCGTCTTCAAGCATACATGTGTATCTGGATAAACATATACTCGATGGGGCCTGTTGATTCTATTTGATCTAAATCCTCATGTAAATTTTTGTATTATGTCTTCCGAGTTGGGCAATTTGAGGGCTTTCTTTAAAATTTCTCATATTGAGTGAAAAAAAAAATTTTCGACACAAAAGTTTCCAGTGGGAGAGGAAAGTGTTGACAACAGAATTGAATATACACCTGTATATAGTATAACATGATATTGAATTCTATCACGAGAAGCGGAGGATTAAGGTCTATCATCAGACCGACATCAATAACAATTACAAGATCAATAGTATTGGTGAGAGGGGATAGAGTTAGAGGTGCTATCCGTGATCCTGAAGAGTACTTGACAGTGAATGGACATAGATACGGAAATACATCGGAGAACTTAAAATATATCAAAACATACCTAACCAGCGTGAACAATGGCAAATATCTGTTACCAGACCTGTTGTCATTGCAAGTTATCACTCATAAATCTTTCAGTCATGGATCCCAACCTTACAATGATAAACTATCCATACTTGGTTTCCAATTGTTGAAAGTTTACACCTCAGCATACGCTATGTCTAGACCAACACAATCAAAATATGCAATAAACAGTCTTAACTTTGACTGTTTGGGTTCGATAGTTGCCAAAAATTTGCTTCACGACAAATGTCTTGCCCACTTTGCTAAACAAAGCGGAATAAGTAATATTGTCTTTTGGAATAAAGCTTTGAGGCTCAATCACGACCCAAAAAGTAGCGGTGAAGAGAGAATATTGAGCAGCGTTACAAGTGCGTTAATAGGACTGATCAACTTGCATCACGGATCTTCGGCGGCCCAAGAATTTATTCAAAAGGAGTTGTTGGAAAATGACCACACGTCACTCATCAAGTCGTCTGTTGATATTACAAAAAAAGCATTGGAAATCAGTCAAAGTCACAACAAGACCAGAGATGAATAGATAGAATTTGTATATACACATTTTGATAAAAAATCATGACCAAACAGCCCGATTGCGTGTAATATTTACATTCCTTTTTCGATTCTTGATGTTCCGCCAAATCACCCTGTTCGGTGCCAATGGCACCAACCAAATGTCTTCTGTTGAAGATACTGTTAAAGTTCAATGCCCTCTAAATAACTAAAGATTAATGATCATTATTAAAGGACGTCCTGTTAAATATTGATATATTATAAATCGGCCCACTGTGAAGCAATCGATTTGAGAGTTTCTCTTCAACTCAAGAAAGTTCTGCATCACTGATAAGCCCCGAGTCTTTTTAAAATGTTACCTCTCTGTTTCTTCTCACAGTATTTTCTCTTCTGTGGTTCCATTGTTCGACAGCTACAAAATGTACTAATTGAGGTTCCTTTACTACTGGTTAGTTCGTTTGATTCAGCAGCTTTCAGCCTGATTTTAGTAAGGCGCTATAGAGATTTTTATGGGACTTTTTAGAATATAGTCCGCATTCTTAAGAAAAGTCCTCGCATCTGCCTTGACATAATTCATGCTTGTGAAAATAAATCTAAATTGGCATTTCAGTTGAGAAATTTTAGAAATTCCTCTTTCCACAAAAACAAAATATGGAAAGAAAAATTTGAAGAAACGCGGTTGAAAAAGTAACAAACAATCGAGACAAACATCGAGATCCATCACTCATTGATCTTTAAACACATTAGCCGTATAGAACTAACCTGGAGGGCGTTTAACAATATCCAATCAGACCTTCAGCTCGCACAAAGGTAGTTTTTTTACGAGTACAACGGACCCACTCAGAAAGAAAACACAATGAATCAAACCAGGACAGACACAGCGGTTACTCCTGATTTGGAGAAAGAGATACAGAAACATCACAGGTCCTTGAAGCAATTCATCGATGTCTCATACGACTCGGCACTGCCAGTAAGGAAGAACTCCAAGAGGGCTACAAAAGCAAGAGAAAAGTTGTTGAAGCTTTCACAAGCCCAATTTATTGAATTAAGTACTGATGTCTACGATGAGTTGCACAGAAGAATCAACGAATCGAAAGAAGAGCCTGATCATTTGTTGCCAAGGAAGAGCTTCCATCCGAAAAGAAATCAGGCTAGAGAGAAGTTGGCTTCCCTCCCAGCACAGAGATTCAAAGATTTGGTTAACGATATTTTATATGAAATTGAAAGAAGGTACTTGCATATTTCGAAAACCCCAGAACCAGAAAATGAATATGGCGGTGACAGCAACAACAATAATCGAGTCGGTTCCACTGATTCAACTCTCCAAGCCGCTCAGCATGGTGTGCAATCGAAGACTGTAATCCCTACAAAGGCCACTATGGCTTGGTCTAGTGATGAAGAAGATAATGGCCCGGAGGAAGACTTTGCGGAAGAGGCTGCAAGACCTTCTTCGTTTGTTGAACCATTGGAGAGAAGATCTGAAGATTATCATACTCAAAACTTGGATAGAAATGGTGTAGATCATCAACATCGGTCGTTTCAAACAGATGATGATGTTCATCAATTCGAATCATTTAAAAGAGATGACGGAAATCACCAAGAGGCCGCTGACGTAGTGCCTGAAATGATTTCGGTTAAAAGTCCTTCACCTAATAAACATACATCCAGTTCATCTATAAAGCGCGGAATGAGTATCAACAAAGACAGGGAAATTCAAATGTTATTGGAAGAAGGCACCAAAATGGATGGAAAGATAACTGATTTAGAAAAGCTGTTGGAAACCGAACGTCAAAAAGTTTTCGACTTGAGAAATGAAAACAGTGCACTTTTGGAGCAGATTGATATGAATAAAGAGAGTCATGAAGCTCAAATCACGCTGGTAAACAGACAACTCAATGAAGCGCCTAGTAAAAATCAACATGTTTTACTTCAAAGCCAATATGATGCATTACAATCATCACATGCAATTATATCTGATAAGCATGATGCTTTATTAGATGATTTAGACCGGTTGAAAAAGGAGAATGAGGACTTGAAGATGAGGCAAGCTTCGTTACAGAATTCCAGAGATTTGATTCCTGGTTCTGACAGCTCTACAGACGTTCAATTGCAAGAACTCCAGGAGAAATTGTATCAGCTAGCTCAAGCCGAAGCAGGCAATCAAGTCGTGGACAACTCTGATGAGCTCAAAGCTCAAAGTGATAATTGGAGGAAAAGATACGAAGAAGCGCGGTCTGATCATTTTTATGAAAAGTTGAATAAAGCTGACTTGTCTGATGCTACCTTTCAACTATTTGTTAGTGATTCAGGACTGATTTCAATGAAAAAGCTTGCAGATTTTCAGGAGTCCGTTGAATCATTTTATTTAGAATTCAACAAACCAGAACATGATAAGAATGAGTTGTTCAAGTCAGTTTCGATGATCGCCACCAAGGCTGATTCGATGTGCAGTGATGTGAATGCTGAGAACAAGATTTCTTCCATTGTGAAGGCTTGTATCACACACTCCATTGTCGTTGCTCGTCATTATTTGACGTACCAAAACATTTTGCCGTCTATTGTTCTTAACATAGCAGTTAATGATGTTGCTTTGGCTGTTTGTGATTTAATAAAGTCTGTCAAATTAACATCTTCAGGTAATGGCAAGGCATTGGGCATTAGAACTGCTGAGCACTCAACGCCAATTGCTCAGGACTTCAACGCTCCTTCTTCGTTTTTGAATGTGAATGACACATCTTCTCCGGTTAGACCATTGAGAATGATTGAAAGGTTGAACTCTCCAGGAATAGGAGGTGCCACAAGATCCTTTGAGAATGATAGAGCCACCTCTTCTAACAACGATTCTGTGCAACAGAAAAGACTGGCATTAGCTACGTCACTGTTGGCACCTATCGTCACTCAAGTAGCGTCTACTCCCGATGTGCAGTCACAGACTGAGCGAGTTAAACATTCCGAGGGTCCAGTGGTTTCTCCTAGAGGCCCAGGTATTATATCTTTGGCAGGTAAATATGGAAATTCTGTTGCTGATAAAGAGGTGGATTCGACGCCTAAGGCTTCTCCCACCTCGAGAAATATATTGGAAAGAGTAAGGAAATTCGAGTCCCCGGAAGCTGAGGTTGCACCTTCCAAAAAAGCCTTGCCGCAGATATCCACTTCGAATACAGATGGATTTGCCAAGTTTGGAGCCAGAAGAAGATCATCCCTTGGAGATGCCAACTCTGTTGTAAGCAATGGTGCTGCTCCAGGTTTAAGCAATGAAACTCATCTGACTGTAAGCAATGGTGGTGCTTCTGTCGTCAACAAAGTTGATACCCCAGACAATGCTTTATATGCTGCAGCTCCAATTATCAAAAGTGATGGTAATATTACCAATGGGACAGGGTTGAAAAGCAGAGACTTTTCCACTAGTGAAACTAACTCCCATGATATTGGTCAACCTTTGAAACCGGTAACTGAGACCAGTAAGTCCTCCCATTATGATACTAACGTCGATCTTAATGAAATTCCTTCAGTTCAGCAGTCAGATTACGAAGAAAAGGCATCAGTCGAAATACCTTCCAATCCTCCAAATTCTCAATTCAAGAATTCTGATTCCAAGCCTCTGTCAATAACCACAAACGACCCAATAGCGGAAATGGAGCAAGATAAGGCTGCAGTTGCTGCCAACTTCCATGTTGAGGACTTTAATATTTTGAACCCCGACAATACGTTACATGAATTGCTCTTGTACTTGGAGCATCAAACAATGGATGTCATTTCTACAATTCAAACTTTGTTAGCGTCCATCAAAAAGCAAGATTCTACTAGGGGAGTTTTACGTGATAGTGCCAAGGCAATCAATATAGTAGTGGGGCAAATGACAGAGGCGACTAATATATCTATGAGCCAAACAAGAAATGTACAATTAAGAGAGCATGGAAGTTGGGTGGTACAAAATTTGGAGGATTGCGGAAGAAGAATGGACATATTATGCGGAGCTAATAATAAAGCATCTGATGCTGACTATGCTGATAAAAATTTCAAACAAAGATTGGCGGGAGTTGCCTTTGATATAGCCAAGAGTACTAAAGAATTAGTAAAATCAGTTGAAGAACTGAGTTTGAAGCAGGAGATTGCGTTGTTAGATGCTAGGTTGGGCAACTAAATAGATTGAATGGCCAGTGTTATTCGGCCAGGTTTATGTATTTGAATCATAATTACAAGGTTTTCCTTTTCATGCTGTAGAATTCGCATGTTTTGCCTGTTGAAAAATTTTTGTTGTTATTTGTCCCCGGAAAAATACCCTGCGGAAAGTTCAAAAAGGGCGGAACACGTATTTCGGAAAATCACCCATGTCTGATTTCTACAAGTCAACTGAGGATGTCTCCAAGTTTTAACTCCCCACAGGAAATTGTCTCATTAACAATAAATAGTGTGATGGAACGTTGAAAATCGTGTGATCGCAGAAAATTAATGGTTAGGCTACCCCGTTTGCTACTCCCCATGGGGTTTTTTTCCTTTCCGGAGTACATGAAAGTGATCAGTTGATGTTGTTTATTTCACCTTTTGGGCGATTATTTCGCGCAAAGATGGGAAATATAGGGTGACATTCAAACAGAAAAAAAAATAACACCGCTCGGAGAGGACAGCCCTACACTTATTGCCCCCAACGTGCATGGAGAAAAACTTTTAACTACGTGACATGGAATGCCCCCCAACTACATTATGGTCTGAAAATTCTGCAATGAGTATGTTTCGGAAAATTCATCACCTTATTTACTTCTGTTTCCAGTAGTTGAAATCTCTGTTTACAATTTCCCAACGGCAATATGTGGAAAAAATTTCTCAACTAAAGCTTTTCATTTGAAGCATATATAATGGTCAAATTCCCACTTCATGTTCTCTCGTTTTTTTATTCTCTATCATATTCAATTTAGAATAAATATTATATTAAATTAAATTAAAACAAATGTCAGCTTTAGATACTGGAGATCAAACTCCAATAAATGAAGATATTCCTATTAAGGAAAATGAATCAGGTTTAGAAGAAGCAGAGCCTGAAATTAAGGTCAGCAAGACCAAATACCTTGATGTCTCAATTTTGTGTTTACTTATTGCCTTTGGTGGTTTTGTTTTCGGTTGGGATACCGGTACCATTTCAGGTTTTGTTAACATGTCAGATTTCAAAAACAGATTCGGTTCCCATCATCACGATGGTACCGCATATCTTTCTAATGTCAGAACTGGTTTGATGATTTCCATTTTCAACATTGGTTGTGCCGTTGGTGGTGTCACTTTAGGTAAATTAGGTGATATTTACGGTAGAAAAATCGGTTTGATGGCTGTTATGATTGTCTACATTGTTGGTATCGTCATTCAAATTGCTTCAGTTAAGGCTTGGTATCAATTTTTCATCGGTAGAATTATTTCTGGTTTAGGTGTTGGTGGAGTTGCAGTCTTATCTCCTATGTTCATTTCAGAAACTGCTCCAAGACAAATTAGAGGTACTTTAGTTTCCTGTTACCAATTGATGATTACCTTAGGTATTTTCTTAGGTTATTGTACAACTTACGGTACCAAAACTTATACCAACTCAGTACAATGGAGAGTTCCATTAGGTTTATGTTTCGCTTGGGCCATTTTGATGATTGTCGGTATGACTTTTATGCCAGAGTCCCCACGTTTCTTGATTAGCAAAGGTAGATTTGATGAAGCAAAACAATCATTATCAAAGGTCAACAAGCTTTCAAGAGATGATCCAGCTATTCAAGCTGAATTTGATTTACTTGAAGCTGGTATTGAAAAAGAAAAACTGGCTGGTAGTGCTTCATGGGGTGAATTATTCACTGGTAAACCAAAGATTTTCTACAGAGTTTCTATGGGTATCATGTTACAATCTTTACAACAATTGACTGGTGATAACTATTTCTTCTACTACGGTACTACTATTTTCAATGCTGTTGGTATGAAAGATTCTTTTGAAACATCCATCGTTTTGGGTATTGTTAACTTTGCTTCAACCTTTTTCGGTATTTATGTTATGGATAAATTCGGTAGACGTCAAATTTTGAAATACGGTGCTGCTCTTCAAGTTGCTTGTTTCGTTGTTTTCGCATCTGTTGGTGTTACCAGATTATATCCAAACGGTTACGGTGGAGACACTTCAAAAGGTGCAGGTAATTGTATGATTGTCTTTGCATGTTTCTTCATCTTCTGTTTCGCATCTTCATGGGCTCCAGGTGTTTTCGTCGTTGTTTCAGAATGTTATCCATTGAGAATTAGAAGTAAGGCAATGGCTATTGCTCAAGGTGCCAATTGGATTTGGGGTTTCTTAATTTCATTTTTCACTCCTTTCATTACTTCTGCCATTCACTTCTACTATGGTTATGTTTTCATGGGCTGTTTGGTTTTCGCCTTCTTCTACGTTCATTTCTTTGTTTACGAAACTAAAGGTTTGAGATTGGAAGATGTTGATATCTTGTATGCTTCAGAATACAAGCCATGGAACTCTTCAAGTTGGATCCCACCAACTGATGACGAAGAACGTGAAGAATTGAAGAAGAATTTAGATCTTACTGATCATCACAGTGAAGAAACTGTCTAATTTGCTCCAGCATATGTTCATTAATGACTAACGAACGGATTTACTCCCATACTTAATAGATAATAGATTATATATATCGTTCATTCTCAATATCAAACGACTTAATTGCGTTTTTATAGAAATTTTATTTTGTTGTAGTTCATCTTTCTGAATATGTGAATTGTGTCATTCGCAACTCTTCATTCTATCAGAAAAAACCTCGAAACTCAGAAGGTTCAGAATTATTCTGTGATGGAAACAATTTTGAATAATAAGCATCTTTTTCCCCTTTTCAAAAACTACGTTCTCAGGAGTGTAACACAATCAATTCCAGCAACCACAATTGCTATGCTAGAGATTTAAATTCAGAGTTAGCTGAGTCATTTGGAAGTACATCATTCCACTAAGAAACAACATGAAAAATCAGGTTCTACATCATTATGCAAAACGAAACGGGAGGTCTTCCTTTCGCCAACGGTACAAATAAGTTCATAGATATATAGTTGACTTTTGCAAAAAAAAAATATTGTTTATGTTGCAAAACACAATTCTTTAAAGGATTCGATCAATATGATGAAGCGAGCCTCAAATTAAATGAGGATGAGGGGATGGCCATAAATGTGAGAACACCAAGAATACTTCGGTATTTGGACCTCGACCTTTAACGCCGAAGAATTTTGGTCGACTATCATAAATTAGTTTTTGGAATATGAAAAAAATATAAAAAAATATAATGCGAGTTCACTGGATCGAACAATGGACCTTTAGATTTCAAATTGAACCGTAACGAAACGACTTCAGTCTAACGCTCTCCCAACTGAGCTAAACCCGCTGTTATATATTCCGTTTTTTTGCCCGGTTTGCCAGACGATACCAGATTACGTCACGTGATCTGGGGGAAAAGTTTGCTGTAATTTGCTGAATAAAGCCTTTTACAAAAAGCGGGGGTGACTACAGCCGTCTCACGACATTGAATTTGCTGTCGTACAATGTCAAGTCCATTTTTAAGTCAACTTTTGGTTTACCAAATCAATAAACAGATCAAATCACATAAAATTTATATAAAATAATAAACTTGTGAGGTTTCTTACGACTTCAAAATACAAATCTTCTTCTTCTCAATGAATGAGAGCAGAGAATAGAGACACGATAAAGAATCACTTCACCCTCCAGGGAAGTTCAAATTACGAGGTTACATTTACTCTAAAAAATCGTTCGTAATTGTATTCTTAAGTTTGCCAGCTATTAAAAAAAATAGTTCATATTAATTTAGTTTTAGAAGTTGATGATATCGGAGGACTGCTTTGGTAAATCTACAGCCAACAAGTAACTTGCCTCTTTCCAAAAATCAAATGCCTTAGTGGCGAACTAATATAGACATCGTTCCTTTAAACTATTTATTAAGCTCGTCAGGACTAATAAATTCTTATTTTTTCCGTTTCCTATTGCTTCTCAATGATTGTCCTTCTCCAGAAAATGTAGGTTTATCGTCCTGTCCTTGTTGCTCTTCCCCCACTTCTTTCGTTGGAGGGACATAGGGATACCCAAGGAACAAAGTGTTCTCATCTACCTCCAAAATAGCTGGTTCGCCTGTCAAAGTAAGCTTTCTCACTTCATCTGTATCACTCTTCTTTTCCTCTTTTGATGGCTTTCCTGATAGCTTGAATCCACTTCCCGCCCAAGCATTAACACTCGAGTTGCCACTTTTCAACAGCTCTTCATAGTTGATCTTTTTACCAATTCCCCCAATAGTTGTGTCAGGAGCCGGTGCTTTTGAGATATCAAAATCTGCATTTCTCTTCAGCTGCTCTGCGAGCCTCTCTTTCTTCAACTTTTCAATTTTCTCATCATAGCCTGGCGGGGCCTCGAAGTCGGTAATCAAATCAGTTTCTACAACACAAATGGCATCAGTTGGTTTACATTCAGTCACCTTCAAGTTGAACACGTGTCCATTGTATTGAATATCGATTTTGTCATTTAACGTCAAAGTTGAGAAATTTCTCAATGCATTTTCCAAAACAGCCCTTGGGTCTGATATCTCAAGAAAATCTTCCGATTGAGGTTGAAGCTTTATATGAGAGCCCAATGGTAAGCTGGTGTTCGTTATTTTCACTAAACCACCTATCTGTAATCCTAATGTATCAAACATCCACAGAGGCAAATAACAACGTCCTTCCTCACTTGTAAATTCCAAAACACCGCAATGAGTCTTGACTTCTGTTGTTTCATTCTCTAGCTCAAAAAGCATTGGATAACTCACCTCTAACCTAGAGAGCTGCTCCAAAGCAGATGGCGGTAAGAATATTTTACCACCAAAATTTGAATCATCCTTTCTTGTTATGTCAGGCATCAGAGAGATGGGGTAGCATCTGAACCAGCCCTCGAACTTACGAGGGACCATGAATTGAGTTGCAAAACCACTAAACTAAGAACGGGTTAGTTGTTTGATTCAAAATTGGATCTTGAAATTTGCTGTATACCTACCATTTTATCTTATTTGTGAATTTCTTATTGCCACTATCCTTATGACTTGATACGGAAAAAAATATTTATGTTTTTATATTTTTTTACAGATTTTTTATATATAAACAAGAAGGTGAATTCAAACGAAGTTGAGATGCCGCAATTGAGATCTCCCACAGCTTCCGAAAGCGGCAGTGAACCATATGATTCTGTGAATGGTGATGTTGATGTAGACATTGCAGATTTGAAGCACATGATCGATGATGACGATGATGATGATGAAGACGGCCCTCTCTTGCTATCTGATCCGGATGAGGTGATAGAAGACGACCAGAATAATAACAATAACCAAGAAACTGAAGACGTGGAGCAACAACTACTATCAGGTGATGAAAGTGAACGACAATTTGACTTTGATTTCTCTGAAGACGATGAAAATTACGACCCTAACCAAGATGAGGATCTCATGAATGAGGATTTTGATTTAAAGGATGTGTTGAGGGAGCTGAGCAGCATGAAATCAAAGAGAAAGCGTGGAGGTTATGCGGCAGTGAGGGCAAGATCTGACAAAGTCTCTCCGGAAGTGCGGATTATGCTTAGTACAGCAAATGAGGCTTTTGTTAGAGGTGACTACCAGGTAGCCCTTGAATCGTACTTGGAGGTTGTGAAAACCGATCCAAAGAACTTTGCGGCATATAAGACAATTGGGGAAATTTATAGATCACAGGATAAGTTGACGAAATGTTGTAACTTTTGGATTTTAGCTGCCCATTTACATCCTTGGGATTCTGAGTTTTGGACCACCGTAGGAGATTTATCTTATGAGTTGGGACATACCAGACAGGCAATGTATTGTTATACAAGAGCGGTACAATCAGGGAAGAGAAAAAACCTTCAAGCGATATTTAAAAGAGCTATATTGTTTCGAGAGACGGAACAATTTACAAAAGCCGCTGACAATTTTCGAAAGTTACTCAAACTAGACCCAACAAACGAGAATGTCTTAAAAGAAATGATCGTTGTGTTTGTGAACCAAAATAGAATCGGAGAAGCAATTGATTTGTACTTGCAGATTTTCGAAGAAAATATGAGCTTTCGAAAGGCGTTTGCATCACACCCTGAGCTTTCATTAAATACAGTTACATTTGGATGGTCAGAGTTAAACATTCTCTCAGAGTTGTATGCAAAACAAACTGCCTGGGTCACAGGATATAAGACGATCAAGGTAATCTCGAGATGGATTCAAGGTAGAGAATACCAAACCTGGTGGAATGATGTACAGGATGATTCTGAGTTTGATGAACGAAGATTCGAAAATAAAAGGTTTAAAAGCTTGACGATTGCTGAGCAACAGGCGGAGCATGATCTACCTATTGACATAAGAGTTCAGTTGGGTCTTTTCAGATTAAACTCGGGCTCCACTAGTGAAGCTCTCAGGCATTTCGATTTTCTATTGAACAGTAACACAGATGATAATGCTGATTTATTTTACGATGTTGGAAAGGCACTAGAGGACAAAGCAATGTATGTAGAAGCACTCAAGTTCTTCTCTTCGTTGTCGCATGTCCAAGATTACAACAACAGTGATCTCATATTTTCCATTAGTAAGTGTTTGTTGAATGCTCATCATTATACTCAGGCGAAAGAAGCATACGAAGCCTGCTTAGCTTTTGAACCAGACAATGTCGATATTCTCACAAGTTTGGTGGAAATTGGAGGTGCTTTGGGTGATCAGGATTATGTTGATGATATGGTCGACAAAATTTACGCCTTGAAGGATCTGTTTGAGGATGACGAAGAGCCAGACGAAGTTTTGGACACTGAAGGTGATATCACCATGACAGATCAGTCTAACATTGCTTTGATTGAAAACATCCCTCGTGATTCTTCGAAACGTCGTCTTGCAAAACTAACAGACCAAGAATGGTATGTGAAGGATGAGCAGCTCACTAATTTCGTTTCAGAAAGTTTTAGACGTGTGGAAAGATTACTTCCAGGGCTCAAAAAGGGTGATAAGTTCTCAGTTGATACGTGGATGGACACGGCCACAAATCTTATAGAACTTTTTGTGCCGGCGAGAGGATTTTTCTACGGTGAGAAATGCGAGCCCTTCAAAAAATTTTTAGCCCAAAATAGAGCGTCTGAGCCGAAATTGAAAAGAAGGATAACCAGAATAACTAGGGTCAGAGAACAGATCGACTTGGATAAAAGAACTCATGGTAAAGAGGTTGAAATTACTGGTAGTTTTAGAGGCAAACCTTTCTCAGATTGGTTTGATCTTCTCATGGAATATTGTCTTACATATGCTCGTCAAGGGGACGAGACTGCTTTTCTGGTTCTCCAAGCTTGTGAAAATACCAACTGCTTTAGTGGTGAAGATGTGGAACGTCTTTTGGCTTTAGTTGGTATCTCTGTATCTGCTCAATTCAACAAACCCGAGAAATTGTCTCATTACACAAGAATTTGTTTACTTCAACATCAATTTTTATCATCAGCTGTCAAATTGTTCATATTGATACACAAAGGTCAGAATCAAATAAGCGACGATACTCACAGTAGTCAGCAAAAGTTTTTCTTGAGGCAGATCAAAGCTTTTGATTCGATAAGATACAACACTAAAATTTCAGGTATGTCGAACATTTACGTTTCAGATGTGGATACTAGCCATGAGCATCCTTTGTTGAATTACGTATATGCCGGCTTGTTGCTTTCGTCAAGAAGTTATATGTCACATTTGGCTTACATGCATAAGTTGGTAGATGATGGATGGAAAAATGACCCAATGATTTATTTTTGTCTTGGCCTTGGGCACATCCACAGGGCTACGAATCGGTTGGCGAATAACAGAAATCTTGAGATATTGCAAGGTATAACCTACTTTACAAAGTATTCTGAACTAAAATTGGCAAGTGAAAAATGCACAGAGTATGATGTTCAGGAAACTGAGTATAATTTAGGGAGAGCGTTCCACATGTTGGGATTGGTCAGTTTGGCAGTTACTCAGTATAGAAAAGTGTTGGAGAGAAAGATTGGATTTTTAGAAGCTGAAGCCAGTTACAATATGTATTTGATACTGAATATGTTCGGGTCTGGTTACGACACGCCATTGATGGACATATGAAGTCACATATTCAAATGTCAATTTCGTTTTGTGTAATTATAAAAAATGTATTATTATATTAGTTTTTTTCTTCTGTTAGCATTTCGTGAGATAAAGTTCATTTTGCTTTTTTCGATTTTTAAACTGATAATATAATATTTCACTGATAACATTTAGTACTAGCTTACCGTCTTATTATATTAAATTCAAACATCCAAGCAATGCCACCTACCGTCTCAATTCAAGTAAGTGACCATTCAATTGTTCTTTTATTGAAAGATGGACAAATACTTACCACTTTCTAGTCTCGTATCAAAACTTACCTCAAGATGGCTATCAGTCGTTTGAGATTCATCCAGCAGAAAAAAAGCGCCATATCCAAACAACAGAGAAGAGTGATTGCTGACCTTTTATTACAAGGGAAGGAGGAAAGCGCTAAAATTAAAGTTGAAAACATAATCGCCGAGGACAATTATACCGAACTTTTTGAATATTTAGAATTGTATTGCGAATTATTGTTGGCAAGAATTGGACTATTGGGACCTGAACATACGAAGTGTGACCCAGGTTTAGAAGAGGCAGTGAAAGTGATCATATATGCAGCTTTCAAGACCGGAGAAGTGAAAGAGATAAAGGATTTGAAAGATTTATTCATTATTAAGTTTGGTAAAGAGTTTGCCCAGGAGGCGCTCGATAATAAGGATGATATAATTCCTCAAAAAGTGGTCAAACGGTGCTCTTTACAACCTCCAGGGGAAATATTGGTTGATTTATACTTGTCCGAGATTGCAAGAGCGTATAATGTACCTTATAGCGGATTAGTCTTAAGCGAGGACGAGGAGGAGGAAGAAGGAGAAGACAATGAAGATGAAGCAGCGGATGCACTTGATGACAGCGATACTGCTATAGAGATACAAGAAGATTTGGATGATGATTTGGAGGAAGTGGACAATTCGATTCCTGAAATTGAGAGAAGATTGTCATCATCAGCTGTGCCTAACAACGAGAGCGGAAAGCCAATCAAGGTTATTCCACCTAAAAAGACATTGGAAGATTTGCATCCAGAAGTGAAAGTCCCTAAAGGTGTTCATGTGACTAAGAAGAAGAACAACAACAAATCTCCCGAGTACGTCAAGAAAAGCACTATCGATGACGATTTTGATGAATTGAAAAAACGGTTTGACTCATTGAAAAGGTTATAAGAATTGGGTTTCATCTATATAATTGGTGACAAGACGGATAGAAATCAATTTTTTTTAGTTTTATTTATATCGCTTATCAGTTTTTGAATTTTTTATATACACTAGTGGTGGACATCAGCTATAAATTCCCTGTGTCAACAACTGGAACTGGTCGTATAATCTCGTGTAGATACTTCCAGCACTCTTACCGATCAAAACATTCTCGACAAATTGGTCACAATCATCATCACTTAAATGCAACTGTAATCTTTGTCTCATTTGAACACTGGTATTCTCACCATTTTTGAAACAAGGTAATGATGAATCCTTTTGCATCAATTCAACCAACGTAATCAAATTTTCAGCGTTTTTTCTTATGCATCTAAACCCTTCCTTCATCAACTTTACAAACTTGATATAGAAACGAGATTCGGTGCCTCCTAAGATCTCTAAATATTCCAAAGTTAATTTAAAAGGTGCAGCTTCAAATCCCACTGAACCAGGAGAGTTTGAAAGTAAAAACCCAAAATCAATATGAATAATGTGACCTTCGTTGTCCAACATAATATTACCGTTATGTCTATCCTTTATTTGCAAGATGTAACAAATGATAGAATATGCAGCCAATGAATTAGTAAAGTTATCCTGTGCTCTTTTGTATCTAATGGACTCAGGATCACCAAATGTATTAATGAAATGATCTTTTAGAGTAGCAATATTTCCCTTCGGATTATCATTGTTTTCAATTTGATACTGTGTTAATGCTTTCTTGATGGAATGGATCGAAAGAGCATCTGTTATAGTCTCAACTAAACCAGTGTTGGAAGATGTCACCAATATTCTCATCTTCTTGACCCATACCCCAACTTTATTTCTAGCCCAAATTTGAGCCATTGCTTGAATCAATTGGCATGCAAATGCTTCCTGTGTAAGATCATCACCGGTTTTGGCAATGACAGAGCACAAGTCCCAATTTTCTAAATGACCGAATGCACTCTCTTTTCTGATTCTTTCTTTCTTAGACGACCAATCTTCCCCGAGATAATAATTGGACTGGTTGTTTAAGCCTGATTTGACTCCACCCAATTTAAAATCATTCTCCAATTTACGTTCTCCTGCAGCGCCATGTATGTCTTCCAAATCTTTGACGCAACCGAAATTATCCTGCAATGCTTGCATTGAAGCAATAAGTCTCGCCTTGATTGCTGCTGTCTGAGCTTGAGGTAGTTGATTCGCGGAAGAGTCCAACTGAGTCAACATAACAGCTGCTATTCTCATTTGAGTAACCAAATAGTTATTCGGAGAGTCCATATCAGATAGTTTATAGTGAGGTTGAAAATTCAAATCAGAAGTTCTGATTCCAGTTATCGGGTCAGTTTCATCTGCATCAGGTCCCACTTCATCGGACAGAATGATTGGAACATCGCTCACATTATTGATGAAATTCTTAGCCCTCAAAACTTCGTTTTCATTCCTGTTGGAAAGTTTGATCACGGAAAAATCAGCAATATCTGTTTCGTCAGCTTTTTCAAATTCGTCAATATTTGAACCAAAGGCTTTTGAATTGAAGGAAGGGCTCGACGATCTTACATCTGTCTGAGAAGTTGTGTGCATTGCACCGGCCAAGTCAAAAACATATTTTCTTTCTCTGGAACCTTCAACCGCAGATGATGGCTCAGAAAAAAATTTGTTGCCAGCATGTTGCTCATTCGAGCGAGTGATCTCTTTCAATAAAATTTCATTTTCAGGGGAAGATGGATTAAAATCGAGTTCATCGTTCAAAAATTCTATCAATAACAAAAAGGGAACTCTTTCAGCAGAGTTCAAAACAGCTGATTCATTTGGTGGAATTCTAACAATTTTGTGAAGTTTACTTTTTGAATTTGAAGGTAACAACAAAGGTATATCGGTCTCACAAGGTAAATCCTTGTTCAAGATCGACAATTCTGCACGCAAAGACGACAACCTGGCCTCTTTTGGTACCAGGGATAACTTTATTGAAATATTTTGAAGAGCGATGGCAAACTGGGTTTCACACTTGAAGTAGTTTGATTTTAATAATTTGATTTTTTGTGTTGTGGTCAAAGTTGATACTGACTGTTGTGAGGAAACTTTTCTCTTAGTTGTTGAAGGCTCATACAAGCTTTCAACATCACTGCTATAGTTCAGCTCTTTGGATCCTGTGGGTGTTAAATTGGTATCTATTGACAAAAATGAGAAAGTAGAAGAGTGATTCATTGATAAATTTGGCATTGACGAAACCAGGTCCTCCATAGAAGTTTTAGGCAGTTGGTGAGAGTCATTGAGAGAATCAGCTCTCTTCAGCCTGGTTTTTATCAAGCTGTTGCTGGACATTGATTTTTTCAACTGAGGTAAATTTTCCTCGGCATACTTATCAATAAACCCAAAATCTAAATCTGCAACTCGGTTACTATCACCTTTATCAATGTAGTTATCACTTGCAGAACTTGAAGTCTTCTTGTGGCTTCGCTGAGGTCCTTCTTCATCCGATGTGTAATCATCTTCGCTCTTCACTACCCTATTCATTATAGCGTTTTTCCTTGTATTCTTTAAAGTTAAATTTCTATTGAGTTGTTTTTGTAATCCCTTAACAACTTCGAATACAAAAGTCTTCGACAGCTTTCCTTGCGTCTTCACAATAGGAGCTATATGAGAGTTTACCTGAGGCATACCAATAGAAGCTGCAATAGCAGATGCCAAAATGATTGACGGTGCAACGTTCTCTCTGAACAAAGAATTGTTGTGAGATTTTACCACTCCCGAGGCCCCATTCGCCGATGATCCGTAGGATTGAATATTGAATAATTGATACTGCAAGTCATTTAATAGTCTTTTGCAGATCTGGAAACTTAGGCTGCCGGAGTCCTTACTTAGTTCTTGTATATTTGCCTGTAAATGCCAAAAAGTGAGTATACTAAAATGAACATCTCTCAAACATAAGTCTTTTATCAACTCTTCCAATGCCAATGATTCCGTCTCAATGGTTAAAAGTATCTGAATAAATTGAGGTATGAAGAATTTCAATTCGTCAAGGGAAAAGTTCTTGGACAATTTGGTGCAAATGTAATGTTGAATACCAATGTTATCAGCATATCTTATCAAGTAACTTATGGAATAGTATATGTTAAAATGAGATGAGTTGATAAACCTCAAAAGAAGGGCATTGCCAGATGTCTGATCCATTGTGTCTTTCTGTATTTGAATATCAATGTCCTTCTTTATAGCTGGGGACTAATTGTGATATATGATGACGGATCACTCATAAACAAAAACGTATAATTTATGGGCGCTCCTAGATATATATATATGTATGGGTATCTATATATATGTATATGTTTATGTGATATAGATTTAAGCCCCTGTATATAATGAAAAGAATGTAGACTGTTGTTGAAAAGACTCAGACCCAGTATAAGTAATTTGATGTTGTCTCTTTTATCCTTCTTCTCTTGTCTTTGTTTGTTTGTTCCATTCAATTGACAGCAAAATCAAAAATTTTTTTTTCACGAAAAACGGAATTTAATTTTAGAACAACAACAACAACAAGAGATCTTATTAGATATATAATTAAACAAGTGTATGATATATGATGGCTATCAGCTCATCAACAAACTGGTGCTTTTTTGTTTTTGAGTTCAGCTTAACCAAAAAATGCTCTAAAATCATATCGTACTATGTCTGAGAAAGTCTGATCTGATCTGAGTTTGATTTATAAGGCCCATTCAATTCTTCATATGGAAACCGTCAGAACAGACAAGAAACGTATCAGTGTGGTTAACAGACTCTCTTATTCCCCTACTTAATCAGATTTTGGTATTCAATGTATTTCAATGTTCAATTGGTGATTCTGAAACGGTATGATTCTGAAGTACCGTCTTTAATTGCTCGATTGGATCGAATGAATGTAAATATCTCCACCCTCTTGTGAATATCGATATTAGAGTCAACATCACTATGCTTTCAAAGCCAATTAGAGAACCTTCTCTCCATCATCCTCGCTCCTCCTCCTTACTATAGGGTATAAAGGTAGTGCATCTATGTAACAAGTTGCTTTTGTGTTTATGTTTTTTTTTTCTGTAAACTTCAGAATTAGAGAAGAGTAGAAGTTGTAACTGGTAAAAAGACATTCACTGAATCGGTGGCTTGTTTCTTATATATTGGAAGGCTGTCTAACTCTCGAGACTCGTATAAGAGAAGGAAGAGGTAGTATGCCATCTACAGTCCCTTACGATCACCCCTCAGGGCATACTGTGCAAACACCTTCCACAGCAAAGAGACACAAATCATCAAATGCAACAGGTGAAGTCGCATCTAGGCAATCTATGAAAATTGCCCATCAAAAGGTGAACCTTGATATTGACTTGGCAAATAGAATAGTCACGGGTGAAACAGAAATCACTGTGTTACCATTGGAACAAAATTTGAGACACGTTAAGTTGGATTGCAGAAATATCCAAATCAATGAAGTTCTCGTTAATAATAAGAAAGCTACGTATCATTATAAGGATTTCCACGAGAACGACGAGTACTTCAACAATCCGGACAACTATCATGTTAAAGACTTAACTCCAGGCAGAAGTTCAGGGTATGATTTTGAATTCAACCCACAATATGATATAAACTCAAACAATTTTGACATTCATCAGCATCATTTTTACAAGGGGAAATTCCATCCTATATATGGGAATACAAATCACTTGGAAGAGTTGAATATTAAATCTGACCCCGAAGTTGTGCAGCAAAATTACCATCACCCTTATACACCATTGCTCTTGACCAACACCGAGGAACTTCAGATCAATTTTCCAGAAGGTGTGCGATTGAAATTACAAAATAGCAATTCAATTGCAAATTTCTCACCTGCCAAATCAACACACAATACACCTTTTTCATCAGCAAACACCTTGATAAATCAAGACCAAGTTTATACGCCGGTAAATATCAAAATTAAATACACAGTGAGAAATCCCAAAAATGGGCTTGTCTTCAATGGAGGACTTCAAACAAAAATTTCAAGAGACAAGTGGTATTGCTATACCATTAATAACGACCTCAACTTCTCTACCAGCTGCTGGGTCCCCTGTGTTGATAATAACTACGAAAAAAATACTTGGGACATCAACATAAGTATACCAAAGACAATTGGAGATATAGGAGATAGTAAAATAATTGGCACAAGAGCTGCAGATATCGCAATCAAAAAGCAGCAACGGAAAGATGATGATGATTACGATGATGACGAAGAACTTGGAGAATCGGATATTGACTTGAAAAGAGATTTGATAGTGGCCTCACCTGAATTATTGAATTTTACAGAGGTTCCACATACTACTGATTTCAGTAAAAAAATATTCAGTTTTCAAGTATATAACCCTGTGGCCTCGCAGCACATAGGGTTTGCCGTTGGACCGTTTGAAAAATTTCCCTTGATTGGGTTCAAAGAAGAAGTAAAAGATCCGGAAGCAGATCTCAATGGAACAAATACTAACATATCTAATGTCTCCACTACCATTTATTTTCTCCCAGGAAAGAAAAATGAAGTTATCAACACAAGTATCTTTTTGTACAAAGCAATGGATTTTTATTCAAAAGAATTTGGCTCTTTCCCATTCAACAGTTATAGTATTGCCTTTTTGGAAGACATGCCATCTAGATCTTGTGGTTTTGCTGGACTATCCATAGTGAGTGACAAAATCATTTACTCCACTGATAAAGTTGAACCTATATTGCCCAGTACAGAGGCTCTATCAACTATTTTGGCTGAACAATGGTCTGGAATTAATGTCGTACCGAAATCGCATAACGATATTTGGTGTGTCTTGGGTATTGCTGAGTTTATGGCTTCTCAATTTTTGAAAAAATTATTTGGGTTAAACGAGTTCAAATATAGGAACAAATTGAAGACAGACCTAGTCTGTGAGCAAGACATTCGAAAAAGGCCGTTGGCGAATCAATTTTTCAGATTCCCAATAAATGATGACAGCGATTTTCTGTTCTTGAAGCTCAAATCATCCTTGGTTATGATAATTCTTGACCACAGAATGACCAAGACTGATAAATCTTTTGGATTGTCAAGAGTGATTCCGAAATTGTTTCTTCAGGCAATGTCGAATGATCTATTCAATGGCAACTGTTTGTCAACTTATCATTTTAAGCATGTTTGTGAAAAGGTCAATCATAACAGATTGGATAATTTCTTCAAAAATTGGATTTACTCTTCTGGTACCCCGGTGCTCAAAATTTCTCAAAGATTCAACAAAAAAAGAATGGTTATTGAATTGACAGTTAGACAAGTTCAGATCCTAGAATTGAACAACAGAAATGATGATGGAACGTTGATATCGGGATTATCTTCAGAGACTAGACATGCTGATGATAATTTTATAAATGATTCTATAAATTTCTTGGAGAACGATGACTCGGAATTCAACGTGCCTGCGATATTTCAAGGTCCCATGACAATCAGAGTACATGAAGCTGACGGAACTCCATATGAGCATATAGTTGAGTTAAAAGATGCAGTGTCCAAGTTGGATATACCTTATAATACCAAATACAGACGTCTTAAGCGTGGAAGAAGAAGACAACAGGAACCCACTTTCGAGGAAGACCTTGAGGATGGTAAAGTCCCTAAAGAACAGATCGAAGAAGTCAAAGTGAACTGTCTAGGTGACGTTCTTCAAAGCACAGAGGAGGTGAGAAATTGGAATTTACAAGAGTGGTCCAGGGAAGACGAAGAAAATCAATTGAATGAATCTTTTGAATGGATTAGAGTTGATGCAGATTTTGAATGGATTTGTAAAGTGCATTTGAATCAACCTGACTACATGTTTCACTCTCAATTGCAACAAGATCGTGACGTTGAAGCTCAAATAGACAGTGTCAGATACTTTAGCAATGCTATCAAACCAACATCCATATATTCTTCAATATTGACAAAAACTTTAATGGACAAGAGATATTTTTACGGTGTGAGAGTAGAAGCGGCTATTGGGTTGGCAAAATTGGCAAAAGAGGAACTTGGATTTATCGGTTTGAAACATCTACTCAAGTGTTTCCAAGAATTGTACTGTTTCAAGACTCCGTACAATATCTTGGCTCCGATCAACTCTATTAACTATTTACCTTTACCAAATGATTTTGAGGACTTTGGAAGCTTGTTTGTTTTGAAAATCATACCAAAAGCATTGTCTTCTGTTAGATTGCCAAGCGGAGAGGTCCCACTAGAGGTGAGGAAAATTTTGCTAAATTTACTCAAATTCAATGATAATTTGAACAACGAATTTGATGACTGTTTTTATATGGCAAATGTGATAGAGTCAATATTCACATCTATTTGCCATTCTGGAGGTTTTTCACAAAATCAACAAACAGATGAAAGTTCTGAATTCATGCGTGATGTTAATACTGAGCTCAAAAGAATACTAAAATTGGATGAATTTTTACCATCATTTGATCATGTTATAACCTGTGAAATCATCAAACAAAGGGCAAAGGCAACAAGGTTAGGCCTTGATAATTTATCATACAAGGAGCTACTTCCCTACACTTTACCATCTGTGGAAACAGATTTAAGGTTGGTTGCATTTGAGGGAATTTTGAACTTGGGAGGATTGAAAAATGCCAGTCTCTTGCATTATTTCTTTACTGTTAGCAAAATTGATGATTCACAGAAATTAAGACTGATCCTTATTGAAATTTTCATGAAATCTATTGCTATAGCTGCTATCCACGGGGCTCCATCAATCCTTGATGATCCAGAGTTCGATGAATTTTACTTCTCTCAGGATTTCAATCATGACCAGAGCAATCCGGCTAATGGAGACAAGAACTCCGGTATGGTTTTCATTGAAGATGGCTCGAGCAAAATGAGCATGAACTCCAGAAGGGATGCACACGCTAGGGCAACAATCTCTGGAGCAATTAGTATTTTACGAAGAGATTATTCTTTCGGTAAAGGCTTAAAAACTGAGATTTGGTCTGCTTTGCATTCCAATTTACTCAGCATTCATTCCAAAAGAAATTTGTTTGATGTTTGTGATGTTATGTACGAGACTCGTGATTCATTTATCGTAACTATTGACAAGAAAAATGAAAAGAAGATTGTTGCTAAAGTTGGAAAAGTTGATATTACTGACTCGAACACAAAAGTTTACGAGATATCATTACAGAGAAAGGGAAGACTCAAGATTCAAATACCGAATTTCCTCGATAAAAAGAAGATCAAAAAGCCTAAAATAAAAAGTGAAGGACCAACACCGCTTACCACACTTCCAAAAATCAAGCTTTTATCGAAATCCTCCTCTTCTAATTTGAATTTGAATTTGAATTCGAATTCGAAGGTGCCGGAAATTGATCTCACCTTGGATGAAGATGAAGGGAAAAACAAATCTTTGCCTAAAGCTCCTGCCAAGATATCATTACTGGCTCCAAAATTGACAACTCTGCAACCGAAGAAGCGAGAATCAAAGTTCATATCCTTGAAATTCAACTCACTAAGTTCGAAAGAGAAATTGAAGACTTTATCGAGCACGCGCTTACCCAAAGATCATGTTGAGATTACCAGGTCGTCACCAGCTTTACCTTTACGATACGTGCGTATTTCAACTAAAAACAAGTTGAAATTGCAGTTGTCTACAGATTCATTTCAAGTAGTGTCACTGCGGAAACTGAATTCTTTTGATTCAACTGTCAAACTCCCTAATAAGCCGGTCACTATTTTAAATAAGGACCTTTACGGCGAATATCCCCAATTTAAACTCAAAATCAATTATGGGAAATCAAAATTTCCTCGCGGTGGAAGCATGAGTCAAGAAGAAATCGTGAAGAGCACACCTCAGAACTTTGTGAAAAGTGAGACCGCTCCGCCCATCCCAGTGCAATCCAATTCACTGGGTGAACAACAGAATGGCTCCACTGCGGAGTCAGTTTCACAGACACAGCCGAAGATAACAATTCCTATTGGTCCAAAATCAGAAAGCGACACATCGACACCAGTGCCTCCTGCTGCACGCCCAAAGATAAAGCTCAAACTCAACCTTGACAAGACTAAAAAATAAACAAGAACAGTGTGTATCAATGAATTGTATAATTGTGTAAAGTAATTTATATTCCCAATACGGAAGTCATAAAAACAGTGTGTTTTGCTTTGGCGTAGAAAAGAAAAAGTCATTTGAACATTTCCGTTTCAGTCTGTGAGATCTGTAAAAAATTACGGCTAATCTAGCGTCTCATACACACCTTTAAGGAGGAATACAAACGCAGAGAGCTCTATCATAATTGACCTCAGCTCATTGCTAATTAGAAAATTGAGCTTATAGTTTTAGATGAAACCCTCAACTGTGATTTTGACAGCGCTTTTAAGTGTTGTTTTGGGAGAGGGGTCAGATCATTTAGTGGCAAGTATACCCAATGAAACTCTTTCAGAATCTCAGGAGTCGGACAACAATTTGCCAGAGGATCACATACCCAATGAGTCACCAGAATCTGCAAAGGACTACCAACTGAGCGTAGGGACTGATGATTCATCTCGTGGTGTGGCATATGGTTCCGTTAAAGAGCAGACAATAGAGTCTTTGAAAAATGATAGATCAGAGGTGCCCAACAGTTCAACAGTGCATATACCGAGCAATACGCCTGCTCCTTTGGTTGAAGGAGAAGAACTTGACTTACACGATGGTGTTGATGATGTATCTAGTATAATAACGACTTTTATCAGCAACGTGAGCAAATCCTTCTTGGATTCTACCTCGTGCACGATTAGTGGGGAAGGTGTAATAGTGCCCACACTGTCTGATGAGGTTGACTTTACATCTTTACAGGTTGATACCACTCATTTCGACACTTCAGCAGTGTCTTTGGAGATCCATAATACAGAAACCTCCACAACGTCAATTCTGGAGACAATGACTGAAGATAACAGAGCATCTGCAACAGATGTAAATGAAGTCACATATGAAGTTAATCTGACTCTCAATTCAACTCTACAAAGTTTCAAGAACTCTTCAAACGGAACTGATCAGGAAGACGATCTGGAATCGCACTTTATGTCTTTTGAAGAGTGGAAAAAGCAAAAAGTTGGGAACGATCTGCCACCTGCTAGAAAGTTGAAAGCACAAGGTACCAAGATGCCTGCCAAGCAAATAAATCAAAACATAAATGCTGCAATTGGTGAAGACATGGAGATTGATCTTGGAATGTTTTCAGGTGCACTGGAAGAAGATGAAGGTGGTAAACTTTACAAGGATCGATTCAACTATGCATCGTTTGATTGTGCAGCCACCATTGTCAAAACGAATTCCGAGGCAAAAGGTGCATCTTCAATTCTCAATGAAAACAAAGACTCTTATCTTTTGAATGAATGCAAAGCTCAAAACAAATTTGTCACTATCGAGTTGTGTCAGGATATATTGGTGGATACAGTTCTGATTGGTAATTATGAATTTTTTTCATCCACTTTTAGGAAGATCAGATTGTCAGTTAGTGATCGATTCCCTGTGCCGGTTAATGGATGGACAGTGTTGGGTGAGTTTGAAGCAGAGAACATAAGAGCATTGCAAACTTTCAGCGTTAAAAATCCATTGATCTGGGCACGGTACTTAAGACTAGAAGTTCTTTCATATTATGGTACCGAGTACTACTGTCCAATTTCTGTTATACGTGTTCATGGGCAAACTATGATTGATGAGTTTAAAAATGAAGAAGATCAAGCTTTGGAACAGGACAACACAAAATCAGAATCACCTGTCACTGTTGAAGTTACAAGTAACTACACGCAGGATGACTCAGTTTCATTCCAAAATGTGACGATTTTCAAAGACAATAAGACTTTATCTAGTTTCGAGGCTGCTGTTGTTGATGCTGAGAGAATCAACACACTTAATGAAGAATGTTCTGTTGTCTTACCCCATTTGGGAATTGAACAGTTTCTTGAAGAGCTATATTCCACGGAAAAGGATTTTTGCTCGGAGGAAGAGACTGTAATCAAGCCGGCCCCTGTTGAAACTAAAGAGCCGACAACTCAAGAATCTATATACAAGAACATCGTCAAAAGATTGTCATTGTTGGAATCCAATGCTAGTTTGTCGTTATTGTATATTGAAGAGCAAAGCAAGTTACTTTCAAATGCATTCACCAAATTGGAAAAGAGACAAACTTCAAAATTTGATCTTTTGGTTTCTGCATTCAACGAGTCAATACATACTCAATTAACTCAAATGAAAAACTTGTACACAAATTTACATCAAGAAACTGCATTAATACTTACCAATCAAAGAAGGACTCATCGCGATTTGATATTGGAGTCTTCGAGTAAAGTTAATCTGTTATCGAGCGAATTAACATTTTTCAAAAGACTAGCGACTTTAAACACAATATTTATAATTTGTTTGTTGGCTTATGTTGTTGCCACCCGTGAAACTTATATTGAGACGGAGTATATTGAAGATGAGGATGGCGCATGGTATGATTTCAACAACTCACAACCTGGATCCCCAGCAACTATTGATAGCCCAACAGAAAGTCTTGTCAACATTGATAAATTGAACAAGAAGAAGAAGAAAATAAAATTCAGCGTCAGCCACAAATTGAGTAGCGGAGTGGTGACACCTTTAAACACTGGGAATTTTTATTTCGAACCAAGCCACTCACACGGGAGCTCATTTGATGATAATTCCATAAGGCATAGAAATAGTGGTGCTAGTTCATTCGACAGCAATTCCCTCAAGAGCGGGAACGGTATGTTCACTGAAGGTAATGGGGATGTAAACAGGGATGTAGAAAACAGCGAGGACGAATCTGTCGAGCTCAACGTTAATCAATAGTCATAGTCATAATAATAATAGCTTTAATAAAATTTAAATTGATAATAATAATGATAAGGCCGATAATAGATAACATCACCGTTTCCAATATTCATTGTTGTTAGTAATCTTTGAATGAATGATGAAATATTGTGTTTCTACTTTTCACAAAATTGTGAAGTGACCATCAATGTCACTCGACCTCAACTAGATTGAAGGTTCTCTTACGAAATTTGAGTTATAGCAAGTAGCAATTAGGATTAATAAAATTATATAAGCAAACGAAGCAAAAGTAACAAGTAATGAAGTTTGGAGGCCCAAATAGGTGCATTCCAAAAACTCTATAAAATATTTTTCATTGATGTCAAAACTATCATAATGTGTATGAACACACATGGAAATTTCAACAACAAAAAACTTATTCGTAAATTCATGAAGGAAGTAGAAGCGAATTGGCTTCAATAAATCATATTCTGATTCTGCTGCGGATGATGCGATAGTGGACTCGAAACTGTATCAGTAGAATATGAATTAAAATACAGTGATGCAGGTTTAACAGGTTTTTCAAACTTGTGATGATCTTCATAATCATTTATATCAACAGGTGGAGAAGATGGTAGCTCTGCCACAGGTGAAGAGTTTGGATAGTTGATTTTTTTCTGTTGATGTTGAGGTTTACTTATTGAGCCATTAGATTTTGAAGGTGGATTTTTGACCATAAATGCATTCCCATTTGGAGTTTTCAGTCCAGACGAGAAAATTGATGAGGATGAATACCTTGATGTGGAAGATGATGGCGTCAAAGGAGGAGGACTGGAGTGTGAAGCGGTCATTGTGTGAGGTTGTACCGATTGTGGAAGCGATGACAACCCTAACAAGAGATCTGATAATTGAGTCAATTTTGTGTTGAAAGAAGATGATGATAACTCATCTATATCTAATTCTTTCAAGTTCAATGCACTGATAGAATGCTGAAGGAATGTATAATGCTTGTTCAAGAATCCGTTGACAACGTTGATAACTCCCAATGGAGAATGCTTATTGACCAAAATTTCAGATGGATTATTCATTGCATTTATAAACAACAATGAAATTTGCCTCAATTGAATTATGGTTTTTTCACCTTGAAACCCACTGATGAATGGAATTTTTGGATTTGGTTTTGTATTTTCCAAATCTTCATCATAAGTTTCCTCATCGAACATTTCTTCATCTTCAATGTCATAAATATCACCAAACTGTTCTGAATCAACCTCATGGCTTCCAGAATGCCTGTACTGCTTTTGATAGTCTCCATATTGACTTTCGTATTCATAATCTTCATTGATTTTGGCCAAGTGATTTGCAGCACTGGTGTCATTTATCATGGCACTTGCTATCAAGTGAGCCGCGATTGAAATCAATGAGGTTGGATAATTAAGAAAACTTCTTTGGAACAATGATAGCTCACATAAGTACCGGCTTATGGCAATTATAGCATTATTCACAGATTTACTGTTTGATGTTGTTGTTGGTGTTGATATCGGAGAATCTTGCTTAGCAGCTTTGATCGATAAATGTAAACAATCTTCTAAAGAGACATGTCCAAGGCACCAATCCAAAGTGGATAACATATGCATTTCCATTTCCTTGAACATGCTTTCGTCATAAACATTGCGGCACATCATCGACAATTCGCGTAAAGTAGGCACTCTTGATTTTTTATCCTCATATTTGGCAGCCATCCACATTGCTGTACAACCTATCAATTGATAATGCTGCTTGAAAACTATTCTTCTTGAACAATATCTGTCTATGATGTTCAGACATAAGAAGAGTGTTTGTGGTCTCAATTTGAATGAAGTATGCATCTCTATTAAAAAATCCAACAAGAATGGTCTCATGAACCATTCAATTTCCGGTTGCAAATCAATCATCTTGGGATTGATCTCTGAGATTTGCTCCAAAGTTACATAATGCTTGTAAACATCTTCTTCATACTCAGCTATTAGACGTATGTTTGATTCCGTTTCTAAGCGTTCTAATAAACTTGAGTAAGGCCTTGGTTTTATGTATTGAGGGGGGCCTAATTTTGATGATGCCTTCTTTTCTGACCTTTGTGACGAACTTTGAGGAAGCGTCACAACTGAGCTTGATTGATGGTGACTTGTTTGCGTTTGCTTAGAATGGGACTGAGAAGGCTGCATATTTGTGGTTGATTGTTGTGATTGTTTGTGGGTGGATGATTTTGAACGGGAAACAAAGGACTAAAATGTATTTATATCAAATTTTTTAGTTTGGACTTAATTTTTTCGTATGAATATGATCAGTCAAGTTTGATATCAGTATTGGTGAAGGCTCTTGTTGATTGCTAAAAGAATTGAGTGATTCCTTGTATGTCAAAAAAGTGGTTGAAATAAAGTTGATGGGTAACAAAATTAATAGAAATCCCCCTTTCGATAGAGAAAAGATACAAAGTTCGAATGAGATGAGTGAATGAACAATTGAATGGAAAGAATGAGAATCGTGATATGATACAAATGTGAAAATAGATGATAAAGAGAACGAACAACTGACACAAATACCTAAAATTTTAATTGAAATGGATTCATATTTTTATTTAAAGTCAAAAAGTACCGATGGTGATACTTCACGAAAAAAAAATTTAATATTTTTCTCTTTTCCTCATACAATAATACTAAGAGTATTATTATTGTAAGGGAAAATAATAGGAATAATAGACGCGGTTGGGAAAATTCGAGTAAATTGTCCCAAAAACAACTAAATTTACCGAAGATCAAAGTGTTCCATGGCAGCATGATCGTTTATGATATGACTGAAACTGTGGTAACTAGTACAACTTCCTTGCATCTCTTTCAAATACCTTAATTTGTACTGTGAGATTTTGGTGTCTCTTCACGTAAAAAAGCAAGCGCGCGTTGTGTTTTTTTTGGCATTTTATTTTTAATTTTCGCGTACTTTGGATATTTTTGTTTCCTCCCCTTTAACAGGTTAAGGTGGTGCTCTCTAGATCTCTATATATCGACTTTCTACATGGGTGATGATTTAGTACCCAATTGCGAACCTTGCTTATTGCTTCTTCGCTTTCTACTTGGTTAGCTCGATTTCAGATGTATCTATGAGACATAAAAGAAGAATTACCAACTAGTCATGTTTCAAAGAGATCTTGAATTACGTCTCATAGTCAACATCCAAGTTGGGTCCTTCGACTTTGTATGCGTATACGGCCTCATCTTGATAAGATCCTCTGCTTCTATTGTTTCTTCCCTTTATGGGCAACAGCCATGCTTTGTTTTCTTTTTCTTTTTTCTTTTCTCATACTGAAAACAAGAAAGAGATCCCTTAGAGAAAAAGGTTGAACGCGATCGACTTCCATTTTAAGTATAAAGATAAGCTCCAATAATGGGAGCTTACACTCGTAGTATTTAAATCGGACCAAATCCTTACAAGGAGAACTTGCATCATTTGACGCTCATGCCTCAAGGTTAAGCATGAAGTGAAATCAACCTTCTGCAACTAAATATCCTTGTCTTTGTCTCGACAAAGTGATGTTGTTCTGTATTTTTCTTATGTATTATGTTTTTTTGATATCTGATACACTTCTATTTAGAGGAGAGAAATGACTGAGCCCTGAGTACACTAGCTGCTGCACTGCACTCTCTCGAGGAAAATCACTAAAAAATATTAGTCACATGACTCAATCTTGAGCCAGTTTGATCGTTTTGATAAAAATGTTTCAGACCATGGGAAGAAGAGTCTTCACTTGAGTAGTCGAGTCAGACAAAATTACATACACAGCAAGCAAATTCGTATCTTAGCAATCTTCTGTTATTCTTTATCCTGATCTCAAGTTTTCAATACTTGCAAGAGAGGTTGATAGTCAGAAAGAAATTGAGCATTTTGTTTTTTTTTTTTATCTTTTTGATCAAAGATCGATGTTTCCGTTTTTTTCTCTCTATGGTCAACGGTGAGTTTCTGAAATTTTCGTTGATTCCCTAAACTCTGTTGCTTTTGAATTTATGATACAGCCTTATCCAACATCTTGTTTATCTCTATAGGATCTCTTATTATCATTTGGCACTCTAGAATTAGGGTATATTGAGCTTATTACATCATTTACAAACATAGAATACAAAAGAGACACTCGATTTCTAAGAATCGCTAATGCTGGACTACAATAGCGATGAAGCGGAGTCCACAGATTCTCCCAATGACTTTATATTCAGTGACTTGAGAGAACAAGATCGATACTTACCTATCGCAAATGGTATGTATCTTTCCATACAGTGGTCATTTTGTTCAAAATACTGACTTTTAGCATATAGTGGGGAGAGTGATGAGATCTGCACTTCCACCTCATGGGAAACTTTCCAAAGAAGCTAAAGAGACGGTTCAAGAATGTGTCAGTGAGTTCATATCTTTTGTCACATCACAAGCAGCTGAGAAATGTTCTATTGAGAAAAGAAAGACACTTAATGGTGAAGATATCTTATCTGCATTGCATGCTCTTGGTTTCGAAAATTATTCAGAGACATTGAAGATCTTTTTGGCAAAGTATAGAGAATATGAGCAATACGAATTGGAACTCAAGAAGAGCAGTAATAAACCAAAGAGAGCTTATCACAGAAAGAATCCGAGAAATAGGCCCAAGAACAGTAGCCGATACAACAGTTCAGGAACAAACATTCAAGATCTGGTTGTTAAAACAAACTTACCCACATTGGTCCCCACCTCCCTTTTATCGATAATTGACGATCATAACATTCCATTGCCTAATCCACAACATCTACAGCAACGACAAGACCAGTCATTCATAGACGAGCAACTGCAGCTATCATCTTACAATCAGCTTGGTTTCAACACAAGAGAAGTGAGTCCTTCTTCCCGATATTACACTTACTCGAGTTCAGTATCTGGCAGCGAAACAGGGAGAAGCGTTAGTGCTAGTGAGAGTACACCCGCTGTTGGTGATGAGGGAATGGATGTTGGAGTTGAAAGAGGAAGTTCTGAAAGCAGTTCTGGGAACGTGGTCGATTATGGTGACTTTATGAATTTATGAGATTGAATGTTTTGTAGAATAAGTTTGAGTTTTTAACAGTTATTTTTTAGCAATTCTGTTGTTTCCAAAGTTTTATTGTATTCAAAAGATAATAGAGATGGAGTATATAGATATAGATATATTATATATTTGTTTGTTCGTTATTCAATAGGACCTTGATTCCAGCAATCAGGAACCATCAATATATACCTATCCATCGCGTCTCTGAATCTGTTTTTATATTGCCTTGGAGTGACAACGGTTGGTTCTTTACCTCCACCACCTACTAAGCCTTTTTCTTTCACCCAACTCTCCAATTTCTTGTCCCAAGTGAATGTCCTTATACAGTCAATAATACCAACCACTAACTCATGATTTTCAGAATCAATACCTATCACTAATGAATAATCCATAACATTCATTCGCGATAAAAATAAGGTATCATTCCAAAGAGAAGTTCTGAGTAATTTTTTGGCATATTCTTTGACAAACAAAGGCGATTCATAAATATATTCAACCATGTTTTCGTCAAGAAGCACTTCATTCTCCTTACCCGTTTGCTCGACATGTCTATTTCTCATTGAACCTTTCAAGTCGAAAATTCTTGATGTCTTACGATCATAGAATAAATTTTCCATGATTATTAAATCCATCTTCATATTCTTGTTGTCGATCGGATTTTTGATGTGAATTTGGTAGAATCCAAAAATTTTAGCCAATACTGTAGGCAAATCATGAAACAAAGCCTGGGCCAAATATTCAAAATAGCTAGGAGCAAACTTTACAAATGCGTCCAATTCGGTATGCGACAACTCTTTGATAACAAATCTATCATCTAAAGTTTTCAAAAACGCTGAACCACTCTTACCACCAGTGGAATCCCACTTTATGCACCTAGATAAACTCTGAACAAAATTATCATCTATACCACATTCTTGTCTAAAAGCGTCAAACTGCTCAGCGAAAAATATTTTGCAGGACAATAATGAAGAACCTTCTTGAAATTGGTATTTCAAATGGATGGCTGTCTTTTTCAACATAATTCGCTCCAACTCTGAAGAGTTTTCAATCTGACTTTCAGCGGTTGTAGAGTTATCACCCTCCAGAATGCTTTTTTGAACTAAAGAGTTATCAACAACTTGGTTGTTAGTTGATAAATTTTCTCTCATAGTTCTCAACTTGGAAACATAATCTGAAGAACTCAAGCAGAAAGCAATGAGTGAACTTGGTTCATCCTCTCTGACAATGACGTCGGAATCAACGAAAATGTGTTCCGTGGAGCTTAAGGGATACGCCAATGGTTTCCATAAAGCTGCAGATCTATCAGCCCAAAAACTTGTCAAAGTTTTCATCAACGATGCACGTTCAGTTTGTGGCATTCCACTTTGTTTCTTCAAATCCTTATCGCCTGCTTTGAGGTCAGCATCATCTTTTTTGTCTTCTCGCTTTTCGTCATCCTTTTTTGCAACTGTGCCGTCAACTTTGTCTTCTTCCGAAGGCTTCTTCTTCGTAGACTTGGCATTCGATTCATCATCAGATAGTTCTTCTTCTACTGCATCGTGAACATTCTTATACACTTCAACAATAGGTTTTGAAGCAATAACAGGAATGGCACGGTACCTATTTGCTATCAACTTTCGTCTCTCTCGTTCTCTTTGCATCTCGAATTCCATAGAAATTTGGTCAAAATGCAATTGATCGAACAAACTTGTCAACTGTTTAACCTTGCCATTGGAGTTCACTCTTTCCGCGTTATTATTGTCCTTTCTAAGCTCCAACTCTAACTCATTGGTCCCCAACCGAGGAAGCTTAGGAAAGGTAGTACTCTTTGAGCCACTCTTATCTGATGTGGATCTTACAGGAATTTTAGATGATTGAAATTTCGTCTTCACCGGACTCAAATCAAGTCTCTGCTCATTGTGTTCAGAGTCATGATCGTCTCCAAACATAGCTTCCATCTTTGATATTTTATCCGAAACATTCGCACCTAACAGTTGTTTATTAGAATATTCGGTATTGTTCTCTTGTCCATGGTGTCCAACCTCATCAAGTTTTTCACTCAACTTCTCCTCGATATCTGCAATATCATCATTTGTCAAACTATTGAGTTCTATGTTCTTCTGCTCTTCGGTATTCTCCTTATCCATGAATAACTTTCTTAACTGAGATGCTGTAATTCTTGAGATATCCTTCTCTGAGGGCAAAAAGTTGATCTCAAATTCCTGAAATTCAACGTCCCACTCAACTGCTAGCTCTTGAATATTTCTAATGACGGAGTTCAATGACAAATGCTGAGTGACCTGTGTAGTATCATAAATATCTATCATATTTTCAAGAACTTTTCGTTTCTCCAGAGCCGCCTTTTCCTTTAACTCCTCGATTCTTTTTTGACCAGTCTCCATCTTGTCAATAGTCATACTGTCTACTTTGACTCTATTCAATCTTTCCCACAAGCTATCGAAAAATGCAGCAGACTTTCTTTTGAGGGAATCATATGATTCTATCTTCAATTTGATGTCAATATCTGGTTTCCAATGAAGTTTGAATTTGGGGACTACTAACTCCAACGTTTCTACCTTTGAATATTCCATTCGGACAGCCAAATTGTAAATACCAAAGTACCTGATATGGTTTTTAAAGTCATGTGGGCAGGTGCCGATCAATTTGGCGTTCTCACTCCAAAACGAAAGTTCAAGAAATTTACCAAATGAATACTTCCAGGTACTTTCACTCATCGGAATAACAGGTGTTGACTGCCGACACTCCTTACAGTAGTTCCACATCAAGATCACATTTTGCAAACCAGGAATTCGACTTTGAAATGATTCCACAATAACATCCACTTTGCCGTTTCCATGCACATATGACCTGTAGTGATCAATTAAGTTATTTCCACAACCTTCCGGGCAGGCTCCATTGGCTGTCAAGGATATATGCTCTATGTACTGACCCAAACTGATATCACTTATCCAATAGTAGTCAATCCCCAAAGTCTCAGGACCAACACAGGGCACTGTTGTTTTCGAATTCACCATCGTGTACAAAAACAACAATGATTGATGGGACGTTGGCTCTAACAAATATGGAGAGTGTCTATGAAATAACTCCCATTGTCTCTGCCAGGATTGTAAACTCATTTTCAAGGATTCAATTTTCCTTTCAAGAATATATTCAGAAATCTTGAAATTTGTATTGTTTAGGTCCAATTTTGAAATCTCAACAGACTTTTCAAGATCTGTATCTAAAAATTTATCAGACTGTTGCATTCTTTCTTGATTATTTTGGGTGACATTGTCGCTCTCATCCTTTTCTTTACCTTCCTGGGATAAATCAGAAGCATGCTTGGTGCTTCTCAATTCGGACAACTCTTCTATTGCTCTTGTCAATTTTTCATCAGCTTCTCTTGCTTTGTACAAAAGCGGCGGCATATAGAACTTTATAACGGATGAGGACGATAGATACCTAGTTCTTAGCTTTTCAATAAATTCAGCATAATACGAGGAATTAAAATGATCAAGCTCGCTTCTCTTCTCTACATCAAGATCAATCACGGTGAGGTACTCATCTCTGAATAAGGAATATTCAAGAGTTAGGTTGAAAAAAACGTAGACCAAAAACTCCACCGTGTTCTTCACCTTTTTCAAAGCCTGCTGATTAGCTCCACGTAATAAAATTGTGCCTCCATTTGAAATATCACAGCCACTTAAAAATATGTAGCTTCTTTTAACCCCTTCATAGACATACTGTTTTGCTTCAAACATATCACAAGTACCTAATTTTGGATTTACGGCTAACTTATCGATCGAGGTGACAACATCAGCATCTGTCAATTTGGAGATTCTTTCAATAACTTGAGGTTTCATATTATATACCACAACAATCCCAGCGTCATTCAACAATTCTAGAGCTAGTCCACTAATTGAATCACCAACAAAGAGGATATCTGGATTAAGAGCAATAATCCTTCCAACCAATTTATGAAGGGACTCTTTTTCTTGTGCCAACACTAGCTCTAAGCTCATAAAATGCTGTTCACTTTTGGTGTATTCAATTGGAAACATCACAAGACAAATTTGAGGATTGACTAGTTCTCTTGCCATTGACTTCAAAGCAACATTTTTCGAGAAAACAACGCCATCAACAAAGGTACTATTTTCAATTAAAGCTCCAGGAATTCGTTTCAATTTGACATATTGTCTGATGTCAAAGCTTTCACCAGCCCTTACATTGGGATTTATATTGCTGACTTGCTTTAGAATTTCAAAAAGGGTTCTCTCCCACTGGGGAATCTCATCCAAAGATTCATCGACCAAAGATTGTTTTAGCAATTGAGAAGCATGTGATTCCATGAAGACTCTTAAATCTTTATTCGGAAGTGAGAACACCCGTTTATTGTCCATAACTTTTGAAGAACTCCCAGTGACTCCAGGTGCAGAAAATGCAGAATTGTTTTCGACATCGCTAAAATCAAACATATTTCTTTTGTCACTGTTGGCCATGTTTGTGAACGTATCGTCTTCGAAATTAACAGTGTTTGATCTAGGAAGGCCACCCCAGTATTGAGGCTGTTGAGATCCGAGTGATATTTTTGACGTTGTCTTAGCTCTTCTCCTATTTTTCATTCTCCATAACGATGCTTGAGCTCTTTCAGAGCGTGTTTGAATATTATTTCTTGTCAATCGTGTTTTAGAATCATTTCCCCGAGGCTCAGAGGAGAAATTTCTGCTGAAATTTCCCTCAAATCCAGGTTCAACTTCAGATGACTTATAGTTGTTATCATGCAATGCTTCATACAATGACATGGACTGTTCGTCTTCACTCTCATCTTCAGGATACTCAATTTGATCACTCCTGTTATTCAGCAACATATTTTTGATGGAGGGACTGGTATTTTTAGCATTCCTCGACTCCTGAGCCAAAGGGGACGCGTTTGCATTGAAATGACTTTGCAGGCCAAAGGTGAATATGTTAGGAGTACTGCTGAATCCCGTTGGTGTTAGTTGTTGTAGAAATCTCAAATTATTGGAGTGTGAGCCACCTGTCTCCAAATTCGAATTAACACTGTTATCCGTTATCAAATGCTGATTTTTTGGTACCATTCCGGACCTTACATGATGACTCGACTGGGAAATTCTGGGTCTTCGTGCCCTTTGAGAGTTATTTCTCTGACCCAAGTTTCTAGATGGGATCTCCACAGCAGCACCGTGTCTGGTTGCTGGTATTGCCATTCTTGGAGGCGGCGTAGGAGCTTGGACAACAACATCTTGGTCCAAGTAGTTACCAGCTCTAATGGATGTATGAACACTTGAAGAACTTGTTTCATTACTTCTGGTGGGATAGACAAGCTCTGCCCCATCATTGTTACCTTCCAGAATAGACTCGTCACTACTGGCCATGTCATCATACTTGTCAGCGTAACTGAGACAACTCTTACACACTCTCATCCTCCCGTTGAAGTTGAACTTCTCACCAGAGATGAACAACGTGCAGTTACTACAGAATATTTGACCACAAATCCTGCAATGATGCTTTCTTCTAAAAGTGTTGAAGTTTTTCTCACACAAAAAACACTTGGTGGCGGATGAGTCCTGAAGCCAGTATTCTTTTCCCAATCCACCTGATTTTAAAGGGTTTTCACGCTTTGCAAAATTGAATAAAAAGTTATTGGAAAATGAGGAAGCAATTTCACTGTATATGGATTCATTATCGTTAACTGTTGGGTTGGCTGAATTGACACTGGGCATCCTTTTGGCAGAAAATGAGTTACTGTTGCTCCTATAAACCCCATGAGCAGTTGTGGTACTTAGCACCAGTTCGCCTTTATTCTTATTTTTATTTATATCAGAAAGACTTGGAGCTGGAAAACGAAGTACGCGGGGCATGGGAGAGCTGGACAAATTTTGAGAGCTAAACCTAGGTGATGATGAACCCTTGGGAGGAGAGCTCGGTACTCCTAAATGACTGGGGTTGTTAAAATTGGAGCCAGAATTCCTATGCGTCTCATCACTGACTTGAAGACCATTATTAACATACGGCTTTAAATCTTCGGGAACGACAAAGGAGGTCTCTTGATTATCAATTGAATTCAATCCTCCTTCATCCGAAATATCATCCTTTGAAGTAAGTGGTGGCAATGAATGGTTGCCTGACATCTATGGGCTCAACCTGACTTGTTATCGTTTTTCGTTTTGTTTTGTTTCTTGTTTTTTTTTTAGTTATCAAATAACGACTGAAGGACTTTTGAGGGATGAGCAGACAAAGTTAAGTTCTCAAAAGTTTGCATAATTCCTATCAGTTTCACACTCCAGGAGAAAAATCTGAACGTTAGCGTGTGCTCACTTCATGCACTGCTACTTTTGAAGAGGAAAGGTAGCCACACTTAACAGTTGTCAGACTATGGCAAAGGATCAATCGAGATCTTCTATTGTATACTTCCAAACCTCCAGTCAAAAATATACATGGCCTTCTACTCAGTTTTTCAGACAGAGATATCAACGTCATATAAATAGCTTCTAAAATTAGCGTCTTCGTGTGCTCAGTCTAAAGTAAATGACATTTGAATACACCCTCAAGAAGCTCTATCCCTATAGTTCGATGAAGATGAAATGCGGCATTTTGATAAGCTGCCCTTTCGATATCTATAACTTTACCCTTCTTATTAACAAGTGTTTGTCATGGGAACAGTCCTTCATTCATCACATATGCATATGATGCATAATTGAAATCAAATAATGTTCAAAATTATATTGTGAGAAATCTTCAAGCTGAAAGCAGAGAAAAGGGGACAGAAAGAAGGACTCAAAGCATTTCGATGATTGTAAAACCTCATCCACTAATACGAAATAGTGATACAGAGATGCCTCTGATTTCATTAAAAAAAAGGTAACTTACAGGTAATTTTCAATACATTAACTGATTGAACTTAACACTATCGTTTCCGGATACCAAAATTCACAAAATTTATCAGATTTACAGTCTTGTTAGACTTAAGAATAAAAATCTCAACTAAAATTAAAAATCTTTGATAAAATAAGAAAAAAAAAACATTCCGATGCCGGGAGTCGAACCCGGGTTTGCCCGGTGAAAGCGGACCGTGCTAGCCGTTACACTACATCGGAGTAGTTTACAGAGGGTTAAAAGTTGAGGTTTGTCAGACCTCCAAAACATCGCGATCACGTGATTTATCACATGATTATATAGTTTAAGGGACAATTTTTTAGGATATACCCTCATATAATAAACATATTATCATATCATATCAACATATCATCTATCTATCTGTTTCTCCTTCAACATATCATCCAACGGAACACCTCCCTTATTTTTCGTTGATTGCGAAATTTTCCTGCATGTGATTTGTGAGTAAAAATTTGGATTTTGCCTTTGTGGTGACGAAACTTGGAATATTAATCGTACCTAATAACGGAATAGTGGCCTGACCAGCAGATGCTTCTGGACCAAGACTGACTACACACACGGGATTAGGTTTAGTCGAATCAATGAATTTCGTATACTTTTTGAAATCCTTTTCACCATCCATTTGTTGGACAATGTTATGAATCAAAACATCAATGGCCTCATCTTTAAACATCAATGATTTTGTCAGCAAGTCGGCGATATCACCAACAGCGAAAATATTAGATACTTTGGTTTGCAAGTATTCATTGATTGTGACGTAACCGTCTCCCGTGACCAAGTTTAAACTATTTTTAGGAAGGTTTGGAGTTGGACCAGTAGTCTTGAAAAGAACATCAACATCTTTGATGACTGTGCCACTTGAAAGAACGACTTCATCGTCCCTTGATTTTTCAACGTCAACCTTCTCATTCAATATAACCTTGATTCCAGCTTTGGTGAAATGGTTTAAGACTTTGCTTCTAACTTTTTCAAACATACGACCATTTAATAGTTTGTCATTGGAATGGACCAAGTAAACTTCCTTCTTAGAATTTGCAAGGTCATCCTTGAATTTGAAACCTAACTCACCGGCCAACTCACAACCAACCTCACCTCCTCCTGCGATTACAATTTTTTTGGCAGCAGCAACCTTCTTTTGAAAAGACAGATTGTATGACTCGAAGCCTGCAAGTGTTGGATCCTCAATTGAAGAAAATTGAATAGGATCATACCATGTCAACCCGGTAGCAAGGATGATAAAATCAAAGTTTGTAGTATTCAGTTTTGAGGAATTTTTCAAAACATAAGTGACAGAATTTTCATCAAATTCGGTGATCTCTTTAACAATTTTCAAATCAACTTTCTCATCCAAGAATGTGGAATATTCAGCAGTGAGATCTTTAGCCTTAAACCCACCAATAACGAGCCTTACAGTTGCAGGTAACATTGTTGCATATTCGTGTAAGGTAAATAAGGTTACTGATACAGAGTGCTTTGTTTTCAAAGCTGCAAGCTTTTGAGCAGCTGGGGAGCCATAAAGCCCACCACCAAGAATTGCTACTGAATAATTCGTCATTGCTTCTGGTGCTTCATGGAACTGCAAGAGTAAACTATCTGGCAAAAGGGTTATTTTATACCTCTTATCTTTTTTTTTTGTTTTTCGTTTACACGATAAAAAGAGAATACGAAGTGCGATAAGTCAGTATTTAGTCACCTTTGTAATTTCGCTTAAATATCTTAAATTAAGTCCCAAAATAGACAATAGACCACGTTGCGGCTACGAAGTGATATGATTCAAATTCACGGAGCTCTCTTGTATTAAAATTGTATACGCATTCGAAAACATATAAGCAAAATAGGGCTGAACTTTCAATTAGGGGAAATATTAGTTTAGCCAAAGAGCTTGAAGGTCTGTATGAATATCTCTACTATAAAACCAGCTTAAGACCCTCTTCTTCACTTATCGATCGGTCGGATTTTCAACAATCACCATCACAACCAACAGCGGGAGTCGAAATATAAACCCCTGTCACCTTTTTTTATCATTCACAGTATGTTTGTTTACCTCTAATGTTGGAAGTTTTTCCCTCAAAATATTCTTGATGTTGAATTTGCATTGATGAAGGACTCAAACATCTTTTCCTCAACACCCCACTAAGTGTCCATAGGGTGCATCAATACGACGTTCCAATAATATGGATGCCTTCAACGAAATACGGAATTCATTTCGACGAAGGATCACCACCATTACACCCTGCAGTAGTTTAAATAGCTTCATATTTACCAGATTCTGTAGTATTTCCACCCTTGACGTTTCTACTAGTCCGTATTATGATCGTCAAAGGCCTAAAATCTCATTGAATATGCATCAGGAAGACACCTGAGACGACATATGATTGCTGAATAAGTGATAGCTGCAGCATTCAAATTACCATACATTTCAGAGACGGTACTAGTAAAATCAAAAATTGCAGTATCAGCATTGATCTCATCCATGAAGTTCTGGGCTTCCAAATCTTGGAGCCAAACTTGAGAGAAAGGTTTTTGACATTGTGGTGATTTGCCCCAATTTATAGACTGATAGCAAATATTGAACTTTTCGCTGGTGAATAGAATTTAAGTTTCATTTTGGACCAAAAGGACAATAGGAGAGATTTTGGCTATATGGATATACAATTGTTTCGACTCTCCAGATAAAAAGCCTCCTTTAACTTAAGGTTCTGAGTTGAAGCTGGCTTCTTTCAAAAATTATGTTGGAATATGAAAAAACATTGACTGAGCTTAAGTTGTAGGTAATGTTAAGTAAATACACACTATTCAATCTCTCTGTAGCTTAAAAACAGCTCATTTCATTTATCATAGTTCAGAAACTTCTAAGAACCTCCGAGTAATGACGATGGCTATCGAAATTACTCATTAGTTTACTCAAAATAAGCTATCATAAAAGTGTATTCATATCGTCACATCATCAGTAGTGCTCTGATTTTTTTATTCAGGGACGCGTTATTTTTTTTTTCCATCATTTTTGTATCACGTTGATTAGATGCTCTTACATTTCAAATAGAGCAATTGGTAGCATTTTTGAGCTTCAATGACTTCTGAGGACGAGAGCCACGCAATAGATATCGGCGATGAGGATAGTTTCACTGAAGGAGAAGAATACTTTTATGCCGATGAAACAAAAGATGAAAATAAAGAGATAGCCAACCAAATAGAGGATTTTCAAACCGACAGGATAGGAATATTGAATGACAAATCGACAAAATCTATTTCAAAACAGCAGCAGGTCTTAAAGGCTCATATATCTATTTTGGCTTCTGCTTTGGGTGGTATTGACTATGACTCAGATTCAGAAAGATACAAATTAGGAGATGATGCATTAGCATGTTTAAAAGACATCAAGAGATGGTTGCGATCCGTTGATGAACAAGATAAAAAATGGGATGTAGCTATGGCATGTGCGGAGAGTGGGTTGGTCGTGAATGACTTGCTTGTAATCCTTGCTCAATGGGAAACTGATTGTACAATGAAAAAAGTTAAAAATAAAAATTACATGGAAAGGGTGATGCTAGCAGTAGTCGAACTATTGGTACCTCTTACTTGGCCCCTTCAATTGACAAAAGACTCAACTCCAAATCAAGTTGATCATTACCCGAACTTGAAGAAAGCTCAATTGTTGTACAAGAAACACTTTTTGACCTTTAGAGAAGGGAAAGCCCTCAGGGCAGTGGTAAGGCTTACGCTCCCTTTGATATATAAGTCAAAGGCTGAGCGTACTACAAGAGATAATGCTGTGTTGAGGCTTTGTATCTACTTTTTCAGAAATTTGTTGAAGATTGAACCAGCGAATTCTACAGTTTCTTCCAAAGCAGCATCTAAAGGAAATTTCGTTCAAGACAATTTGCCTACCGACGTTTCATTGGATGATATCTCATTAAATGCTGTAATCGAAAGCTTTGAAAGAAACAAGATATTCTCCTTTTTGCTAACAATAACCAATTTATTAGGTTCTGACTTTGATGAAGAAATGTTAAGTATGGGTTGCTTGGAGTGTTTATATTATTTAGTCGATGGTGTGAATGTGAAAAAGGTGTTCATGACTTTGCACCATTCGTCGAGTGAACTGAAAGATGATCGTCCTCCGCAAAGGCAAAGTACCGCTGACTTGAAGGATCTCTTAGCAAAAGAAAATAATTTGAAAAAAGCTGCAATCAAAAGTACATCATCCAGACATGGAAGGTTTGGAACCTTGCTTTCTTTGCAAACAATTGATAACGGAAGGTTGACGATATCAGGTCAAAAGGGGTTAAGTGATAGGGCTTCAACATTATCCCAACTTGATAACTCAAAGCCTTGGAGACCAAGCAGAAACGTCAATGAAAATATGAGGTTCACGCCAACCTCTGAAATGGGTGAAAAGATGAAAAAGAGTACAGGAGAAAAGTTTTTGACAACCAAAGGTTTGACGATTTTGACCAAATTTATGAATGACTTCATTGAAGGGTGTTTCAATCCTTTGAGTTACGGTTTGAGGAGAAAATTTTTATCTGCGGAAGACCCTTCATTTAACAGTTTGCAATATTTTGAGTTGATCAGTTGGATAATTGGATACGAGACTGAAAGAAGAATGTTTGATAAGGAAAATGATATTCACGACAATGGGTATTTCACTAGTGTTTTGGAAGATGATTTCTTCACATTGGTCATAACATCCATGCGCAAGGCAGCTGAAGAGTATAAACAATGGTCATTGGTACAGTCATGTATGAAATGTTTTAAGCAGGTTTTGTCATTCGCTGACTTAATTGGGTCAACTTCTTTGAATCCAACCGATCAGTTGATGTCTCACAACTTGAAACTGAGACTTTTTCTGAAAGAAGTTACATTGGATTTGCTTGCTTCGTTGCCGAAGAACGCTTATAAAATCTCACCAGAATATGTCATAACGGTGGTTGAACTTACGTACGTTGTCTTGAAGACACTCGAAAAGTTTTCGAAGGACGATGAATCACTTTATATCTCTGCAAAGAGATCTAGAAAGACGAAGCTGACCAATTTAGAAGCGAATGACAGTGAAGATGAAGATATTCCATCCACCAAAACTAAATCTTTGGATTTCCGTAAATATCAGCTGAAGTTTATACATAGGGACACCATACAAACTCACATAACTTTACTTGAGAGATACAACGAGGTCTCAGAGCAAGATATCAAACGATGTTTATCTTTCTTTTACAGGGCTTTTTACACCACAGAAAGACATTTGGACTTATTCAGAATGGATTTCATGATTCTTCTACATCAGATAACTGGTAACGGACCGAAGGCTTTGCCTCGTTCTTCGCATTTGAAGAAAGAAATAATCTCATTTACGAAGTATTATATGAAGAAGATGGTCAGCAGCTTGGAGAAAGCCCCTTCCTTATTTGTGGAGCTTTGCTTCTATTCCTCGATGACAACAAACTCCAGATTGAGGTACTTTTTGGAAAAAGGTGAAGTGCTCAAAGAGCAAGTTACCTACAAAGTTGCAAGGGAAATATTTTTCAAGGGTGGATATGAGCTTGATTTGGATAGGAAATTTGCTATTGTGGTTTCTTTAATGATTGACAGCGGTGAAACGGAGCTTGTTCAAACAGTCAAGGAAGATCTTTCTAGAATCATTGATTCCATGCTTGCGTGGCAACTAGAACAACAGCAATTGGATGTCGCTGGAAATGACACAAATTCCTCCTCTAGAATGCTAGAACCTCCTACACAGGATATCAAAGTGAAAGATGGAAAAATGAAAACGCAGCTCATAAGAAATTCAAGACTTCGTTTGTTATTAAAAACAATTGGGTTTGAACTTCCTGAATCGGTCTCCCAGTCTTGTGAATTACCTTCAGATGTGGGAACAGATCATTTGACTTTATGTTTAGGGTCCATCTCGAAATACCTTGTGGAATCGGTCAAATTTCCTGATGGGGAATCTGCAATCGACTACATCACAAAATCAGGTTATGATGATGATGATAGTGATGATGAGCAAATTCACTATGGAAGAGGAAATGAATACGAAGAAGATGAGGACGATATCGCTTTTGAAACTGGCCAGATGAATGTTAAGTCCCACCATCAATCTGAGTTAGATAAGCTTGATGAAATAGAAGCGTCTTTAAGGACTCAGACGGGTCGTACTAAAACCCCTTTGGGACATGCTAGAAGAAAGAACAGAAAGAAAATCGTCACTGCTGCTCCTAACAAGAAAAAAGCTAGGAAAAATAGATATGATGCCCTTGAGATGCATGAATTAAGTGACCTGGAAAATTCAGTGCCTAAGAATTTAAAGGAATTCGAGTACAAGTCTTCTGAGTTTATTGATGATTCTGATGACGAAGACGAAGGTGAATTTTTTGCCAGAGAGCAGTTCTTGAGACAGTTGCTAGAACTGAATGGAGGTTTACTTAAACCTGAACATGTGAAATTATTCTCAGATGACTCCTGGAAATCGTATAAGATTGTGGATGGTATGCTGAAAAAACGGGCAACATATGATAAACTTCTGTCATTAGATGACATTGTGAAAAGTACGCAATCTCAAGCGAATCAAGAAGCCCCTCAAGACTTTTCAGACGCAAATGACAATGAATCACAAGTAGCTCAAATAAACGATGTTGAGGTCTCGCAGCAGTCCTCTGATGTTTCGGAAGCTTCTGATGGAGATGACTTAAATCACAGCGCAAGAGTATCAGAAACTGGAGAAGCTACTGAAATTGAAGGTGTAGTTTCTAATAAGAGAAGAGTCAATATCCAATCTGAAGATGAAGATGAAGATGCAGATAGTGACAATGACCATATAACATCAAGAAAGAAGGCGAGAAGGGTGGTCGACAGCGATGATGATGAATAATAAATATAATACATTCTTTTATAGAATAAAATACACATACAATAATCTAAATAAAAGTAGCTTTTCACTCAACACAATGTTCGGAACCAGAGTCTTTGAATGCATTGATTATTGTTTGAGTGGAGGATAAGATCATAACTATTATCCCAAACAGTATTGAAATATAAGCAGGTAATTTTTCTTTCAATGTTTTATCTTTCCCGGTCATTTTAATGTAACACAGTGGTGGTAAGATGTATGCCATCAAGCATGCGCTACTTCCTCCGACTAATTCTAAAATCAGACCCAAATTACAAGTGAATAAAGACACTGACATGGATGATATCACCAAAATTGTAGTTATGATGAAGTGTTGTCTTCCAGGCAATTCTTCGATAGAATCATCTTCTCTCTTTTCCACTATGAAGTCCTTGACGATTTCCCTAACAACAAATATCTCCAAAGGAAATGTTGTCAACATATTCAATCCAAAAAGTAGCCTGGCAACATTTGCTGCAGTATCATCGCTCGGGAAATTATTTAAAATATTTCCCTTTGTGATATTTTTAAAAGTCAAAAATCCTATACTACCCATGACTGCACAACAAAGCAGGGAAACAATGCAAGAGATGTGCGTCAATTTGGAAAACCTATCCAATGTTGGATTTTTCATCGAGTGATAAATAAAAGTTGTATTATGATGGCACACCAAGGCAAATGAGATGACACTTATACTTTGAAAAATTGTAGGCTTTATGAAGAAATCAGCTGCAGACATAGTACCTTTACTTGACAGCGGTAACATAGGACCTCTTATGATAACAATTGCAACAATGATCAACATTCCAGCAAGCGCAAACATACTAGCCTTCGCGAGTTTTGATATATCCCTATTAAGACTAAGTGGGAAACTGATAAAAGCTGTGAATATTATTATAATGGAATTTCTGTTAAGTAAGAAATTAAGAATAGAATTATTGGTTGAGATGAATGATTTCAAAACATGAGGTATTGTGTCCCCAATGATGACACAGAAAGCCATTGCACCGCCATATGCGAATAACCCTTGAGCAAACAAGATCAAAAGTTTACCTCTATTTCCGAAACAAAATTCCACTGTATCCTGATAAGAAGACTTTGATGAAAATTTATTATTGATGATTATCAATCGAAGAGTCCAGTCGATCAAAATTGTCAATACAATCAACATTATCAATCCGGCCCCGACACCAGCATTTTTGAAGGCATATGGGAGTCCTATTATACCCGCCCCTAATATACTGTTAGCCATATTCATGAACAGCATTTTCATTGTGGATTTGTTATCGTTGAGAGCCATTGGGTTCGATTCATTTACACCCTGAGCAGCATAGTCATCCTCCTCCAAAACATTGAGCGATTCCAATTCAACATCGTTCTCCACGAATAACGACTCATCAGAATTCTCCAGTTGTGGTAAGTTTTTATATGTAGTGGGTGGCATTTGTCTTTGATGTCCAATTAATGTTAAAAAAAATCAAAAACCGACTTTTTGCATCTTTTCGCTATCAGACTTTTTTTCATACATGGCTCTTGGATGATAAAAGACAATTACAAGCAGAATCAATTGTTACCTCGAGTGAGTCCTGACCAATTATAGTAGCCATCAGAAGTAACAACTTCAAGACTAAATCACTTCTGCCTGGAGCGAATATCTACAATTCATTTAGCTCTTCCTTAGCTTCTGGGACCTCTGGAGTTTTTGCACACTGAAAAAAACAAAAACGCAGACCAAAAGTAAAAAAAAAGATTAGAACAACACAAACAACTCTACTCCATTTGAAATCATATAACTCTTCTCAATATGGATGCCTCTCCATCGCCCGATATACAGGAGAAAGACGACCATGACAAAAGAGTATCTGAGGAAGTTTCATCTTTATCTACCAAGCTTATTGAAGCCATAGATCGGCAATCATCATTGGAGACATCCAATCAAGCTTTAAAGAGACAAAATTCAAGTCTTAATCAACAATTGCAGGAATTAAAAGATTTCAAGGGACTATATGATAAGCTATCGAAAGAACACCTGGAGTTGAAGCTGGAACTTGAGAAAAGTTTGAAATTGAAAGACAATGCGGAGCAAGAAGTTTCCAGATTACGCGTTGAAATAGAAGAACTCTCGGAGAGTTTATTCAATGAGGCAAACAAAATGGTGAAAGATGCTATGATTGATGCTGATAACTACAAAGTTATGAACAGCAAATTATCAGAGACATTGGCTGAAAAGGATACAACTATTGAAAGTTTGTCCAACGAGTTGAAAATATTAAAGAAGTTGCTATACGATTTGGAGAGTAGTGACAATCAGGAGAGGAAGAAATCCGTGGTCGGTACTCCTGATATTTCTGTCGATAGTCTAGTGTCAGAAAAGGCTATTGAACCTTCCGAAACGTCTCAAAGAGATCCCACCACGTTGCAAACACAATCAACGATGTTCTCCTCCGCTAAGTTGAGCGTATATGATAAGCAATTGATTTACACTCCGATATATAACTCATTGAGATTTGACTTGGAAAACTTTCAGGACTTTGTCAAATTTGTTAAATTCGTTTACAACAGAAACAGCAAATCCACAATTGTCACTCCGGTAGATTTCAGTATATTGAAGGAGACGGCCTTTTTTAAGAAAATTTACAGAGAAGAGATTGAGCCAGCAATGAGCATAGATAATGCTCCAGGGATAAGTTATTTTAATAGAAAGAATTTCGTCGGTGCGTTGGTTGAAGGTAGAGTGATCATTGAGCCTATAAGTGGTGTAAATGAGAGCTTTAAATTGAACCACAAGAAAACAGAACCTGAAGACTCTCTGAAAGAGAAAATGTTTTCTTATCCAAAAAATTCACCTCCAGTTGCAACTTTGTCACCTTGTTCAATTTGTGGAGAAGCCAGAAATGATATCTTAGAACATTCCAGATTGTACACCTTGAAACTTTATTCAAAGAAAACTACACATATCACTCAACATAAATATGACCCTCCAGCATCTCCTGCGCCCGTCAAGACACTGCTTCCAAATGAATCTCCAAGTTCTCCAAGGGCAGTATTGGAGATTACTCATCAATACTCTCTTTGTAACTATTGTTTGATCAAGATAAGGCACATTTGTGAGTTGTTTGCTTTCATCAGAAATGTCAACAATGCACCAAAGACCAAAGTCTGGAACTTCGAAACGGAAACTCAATCCAAGGTTGATCTTGACTTGGAGTGCATAAAAGCTTGGTTTCAAATTACCAAGATCAGGGCAAAGATTTTTTGGGCGAGAATTGGAATTTGGGATATAAATGAATACTCCCATGGCGATTCGTCATTGAATACTCCTCCTCTTAAAAAAGATGTTGATCTAGGATTTAGAGGATCTGTTATTGGTACTGGAATAGTGGCAGGTAATAGGCAAAGTTTTATGGAAAGCATTAATCTGGATGGAGCAGCTATTGCAAGTCTCGGAAGAAGACCGGATATTATCTCTACACTGAAGAGCAGTCCAATCGCGAGGTCGCCTTTGGTCAATCAAGTTCAAGGTTACTTTGAAGACGAAGACTCAGCAGCTGCTACTGATGATATCATCGAGTCGCATTTTGAGTCTGAATCAGAATCGATCAATGCTGGTGATTTGACTTTAATTAAAGAAACAGTAGACACCGAGCAGGAGTTAGACGAGAATGCAGAATATGAATCGGGCGGTATACTAGATGATTATGGAGATAGTGATGAGGAGCAAGATGCAAGCGCTATCGAAAGCCCAGTACATTCAACCAAACATGGTATATTAGATCCAGGTAAAAAACAGTTGGGCCAAGATGAAATAGTCCCAGCAATAGAAAATGGGGATGATGTTGCTGATGAAGTTGATGAAGAAAAAAAAGTAGAGACTGAAGAGTCGGGAACAGAAGAGGTGAAACAGGACTTTAAAGTGGAATTAGAATCCCCTGATGCCGTTTCACATAATGATCTGCCCCCAAAGGTAGAAGTTGAATCTGATGAGGAAGACAGTAGTGAGTTCAATGACGCCAGTGAGCATATGACTGAGTCATGAGATTGTCTCAAGTATATACCTTGTAATATAAGATCCCGTTTTAGTATAAAAAAATTCGAAACAAAAAAATCCACGTCGGAATAAAAAAGAAAATACAAAAAACTCAAACAAGACCTACTTTGAGGTGACCGACAATTGAGTGCATTCAGTTTCTTGAACTTATACTTGTGGTCAGAACCTCATATCAGTTAGACCCGTTTGATAATTATCATTCACTCGTGTGATTGAATACCTACAATTATCTTCAACAGAAAACAATTCAAGTCAAATAAGATTGGAACGCTAGGATTGTCAAAACTGAGTTTGTGTTAATATCGTTGACTTGAGTTCATATAACCATGAAAAGCCATCATGGAAATGCACGTCCGTCAGAGCATGATAGTCGATCATCATCTGGATCGATCTTTAATTTTAGAAACAAGTTGAGCAAAACTTCAACAAAAGGTTCATCGCATGTCATTGACGAGAATAATAGAGATGATGACCTCAAGAGAAGCAATAGCATAACTTCCACAACTTCAACAATATTCAATGGGTTATCCCCCACCAAGTCATATATGAGCCAAATATCTCCTAGTAGAAGATCATCAAGCTCGAGCAATACTGTCACAAATGCTGGATTGGATAATAATCACCACTATAATGGAACCACGTCAAATAGTTCATTGTATGATTTAAGAATGATGCCAACAAATGTTTCAATGCATACAGTACGGACTGTAAACTCGTCAAATAGTCACAAAAGGCCAGATGGATCATATGTGAAGGCTCACAAGCATTCCTTGAGTGCTGATTTTGAATTGGAACAGCCGGATGACGAAGAAGAGATACTAAGACAGTTTGATAGTTTGATGAGAAAGAGAGACTTTGATAGACTCCCTGAGCTGGCAAGAAAGGAAATGATGAATTATCCTGTTCAAAAAAAGTGGATGTTGGTGTATCAGGATAAATTGGCAGATCACAAGAAACAAAAAAGGTTGCAGTTGCAAGGGCTGCAGCAGCAATCGCAGGTACTGCAACTGGCAACTCAACAGCACACACACCAACCTATTGCAGCTCCAAGTCTCAATAAATCTTCATCTGCCCGGAATCCCAAAACTTCAAACAAGAATAAGCAACATCCTCCACAGAACTCACAACTCAATGATGAAGAATTATTGACGCCTGAGTTTTATGTCAAAGCCATTATTGGCAATACAATAAGCGTTAATCGATTGGCTTCTCTTCTGGTATCTGCCAGGACTGAAGAAGTCAACTGGGTGAACTCGTTCATCGAGACTCAAGGTATTGTTGCGTTGTGTACGTCTTTACAACGGCTTTACAGAACTGACCCTTTGTTACCTGGCAACAGAATATCTGCAAGCGCAGCAACGAAATCTCCATTATTTTGCAATAGTGCTGAGGACTATGAATCCTTATTGGACAAGGAAATGGCTCTTCTTCGATGCCTAAAAGCCGTTGTCAATATTCATGAGGGTGCCAAATCTGCTGTGGACTCGAAAATTTTAGCCACATCCGTCACGTCTGCTCTTTTTTCAACAAGACTTCAAGCCCGTAAGTTGGCCTCCGACTTGTTGATATTCATAGCCGAGTATCCTAAGTTGGAAGATGATTCGGGTTTTAGCCAAGTGAGAAATGCATTGGAAGCTCCGATTGGGGAAAACATTCATATTGTCTATTATGAGAAAATTCAAAAGCAAAACCTGATCAAAACTAGAAGGTCTGGTTCCCCAGTGAGGTCAAGTGCTCCTCCATCATCTTCAGTTGCGTCTCTTTTGAAAGCTGACTCGAACACTAGAAAGTACGAGCAATGGATTAGATTACTGCTTCTGACTGTGTCAGGACGTGGTAAAATGGGATCTTTGGTAGGAGCTAGTGACGAGCTAAAACTTACTGGTGTAGCAAGCGAAGGATTGCTAGCCGATGTCTGTGCTGGAACAGCGATGCTTGTAAATACTTTATTGAGGCGTGATTGTGAGTTGAAAACAAGAGTTCATATGAGAGAGGTATTGAAAAGGTCCGGTTTGCTTGAGTTTTTCAAGAAAATTCAAGAGTTGGATTACGAAGTGATCAACACTCAAATAAATAAGTTCGAAGAGATTGAATTGGAAGATATCGCTTTACTTAGAAGATTGGAGAATGACGACCTTGATTTCAACGATCCTATTGCTGTTTTGAAGAGGTTGTTGGAAAAAACAGAAGGAACGGAAGCAGCTAAATATTTAAGGTCAACGATACAGCATTTATTCTTGACCCAGTCTGATCCTGTGAAAACACCCAATAACCCTGAAATTGAAAGACACTTTAAGTTGATTGATGGCCTCGTTTCCAAAATAGCCGTGGCACAGTCTGCAAAAGATGATGATACTGCTTTGAACATTCTGATCAACACTTTGTACTCTTCGTTACAAACTGATGATGTCGCCAGACGTGCTATTTTGGATTCCAGAGAAGCTCAAAAGAGAGCTGAAGAGGCAATTGCCGAAAGGGACGAGCTGTTAAGGCAGCTAAGTTTGGGGACCGATGGGCTGTTGGATTCTCTGAAACAAGAGATACAGCAGCAGGCACAGTTGATCGCGAAGCAACGAAGATTGAACAATGACTTGACAGATGAGATTGAAGAGATCAAAAGAAAAAGAATCTTGGAAAAGCAAGAGCAAGAACTCGAAATGAGAGAAATGTTCATTGTTCTTCAAAATGGGGGGTTGATAACTGCAGACAACACCAGCTCGTCAGCCCCTGTTGGGGGTACTAACACTAAAGGTGAGTTAATAAACAAATTGAAGAGTCAAATAGAAAGAAAGCAGGTTGAGTTTAAAGCTGCGAATAGAAGATTTGGCGGGAAAGTGGAACCATCCTCGAGACTAAGAAGCTTGAGAGATCAGATGGATGATGTATTGCAAGAGGCAAGAAAATTGGAAATGACTGATTTTGCAGATATCGATGTGACTCCACCCTTACCTCAAACTTCAACAGTGGTTGCTGAGCCAGAGCCAGTCAATCTTCGTCCAGCCAGAGAAGATGATTTGAGTAAGTTGCAAAGTTTAAGGGCAAAATTGAAGTCATTGCAAAGTGAATCAAACGATATTGCAAAGTACCAGAATGATTTATCGAAACAAGAGTTCATCAGGAAACAAAAGTTCCTCGCAATGGAGAGATTAAAAGAGTTGGAAACAAAATTCAAAGACTTCAACATTGATTTCAGTATTGATGATGGTGAGGATGAAGAAGAGATGTCCACTTATAGATCGTTGGATCCTACACTACAGTCTAAATTGACCAAAGAGCTTGAAGAAGTTGAGAAACTTGCAACAGATTTAGAATCAAAGTTGGTAGTGTCGGAAGAGGAGAAGCAAGACTTCTCGACATACAGAAGGTCTTTAAGAAGTTCCTTGATGTCTTCTGGTGTTAGCTCTCCCGAGTCTAGTTACTCTCCACAAATGGGTACTGATGTCAGTGATAGACTTGCTCTGTTAGAAGCAAAATATGTGAGAGGACAAGTTCAGCAAGTGGATGTGTCTCCAGCAAACAATTCGCCAGCATTTGATCCTTCAACTCTTGGGAAAAGTGCCGGTATGGAACCAGCATTTTTGAAAGAGTTGACAAACAAGGTGGGCAAAACCGCTCCTATAGATGGCTTTGCCGAAGGTCAGAATGCGGTAGAAAGTGAAGTTCACTCAGACAAGATTCACTCAGGTGAAGTCACAAAGCTGGAACCATCTGAGAGAAAAACAACTGAACCTACCGCTTCTTCCAATCTGCCAATCCCACCCCCACCACCACCACCACCACCACTGCCACTGCTTCCTGACTTTTTGGGAAAGCAGGAGTCACATCTGCTGCCTCCTCCACCTCCACCTCCATTACCATCAATGTTATCTGGTCTGGCGCCTCCTCCACCTCCGCCTCCACCACCACCTCCTATTCTGGGTTTCATTTCCAAAAATGGCGCCATTCCTCCACCACCACCTTTCCCACCTGGAAGTAATAAGAAAGCTTCTCCAATGGTTCCATTTTCACGTGTACCTGGGCCATTCGATAAATTTCCAAGGCCAAAAAGAAAGTTGAAACAATTGCACTGGGAGAAGATGGATAACACGGACGACTCTTTTTGGCAAGAATTGGCTTCAGGAAGTATTGCAAATGACTTGATGGAAAGAGGAATCTTCGATGAAGTTGAGAGAATTTTCGCTGCAAGAGAAGCCAAAAAGATCGTCGGAAGAAAAAAGGATGTGATCGACAAAATCACATTCTTACCAAGAGACTTATCTCAGCAATTTGGTATTAATTTACATATGTTCTCCAGCGACAGTGATGAAGAAGTAATTCTTAAAGTTTTGAGATGTGATAAAAGTGTTATCATGAATGCAGCTGTTTTGGAATTTTTTGCCAAACCAGAATTGGTTGAGATACCGAATGGATTAGCAAGAAACTTGGAGCCATATAGTACAGACTATACAACTTCACTTGATATCAAAAGCCCAGAAAAGGACCCTTCAGAATTACAAAGGCTGGACAGAATATATCTTGAATTGGTATACAACTTGCAGCATTATTGGAAATCAAGAATCAGATCTTTGACTGTTATAACCTCTTATGAGAAAGACTACAGCGATCTCTTGAACAAGTTGAACTCAATAGATGCTGCTGTTGAAAGTATTCAATCCTCACAAAACTTGAGAAAAATTTTCGACATCATTTTGGCGGTTGGTAATTACATGAATGATACTACCAAGCAAGCTCAAGGTTTCAAATTGAGCACATTGCAAAGATTGACATTCATGAAAGATGACAAAAATTCAATGACCTTCATGCATTATGTGGAGAAAATTATAAGAAAAGAATATCCAGAACTGGACAATTTCACCCAAGAACTACAAAGATGTCTTGATGCCTGTAAATTATCGATAGAGCAATTAAGTGCTGATTGTAATGAGTTTTCACTGCAAATCAAGAACATTGATTCGTCAATCGAGGTTGGAAATTTGAGTGACTCTTCAAAATTCCATCCTGAAGATCGTGTTCTACAGAAAATCTTACCGAAGATGCCAAGTGCTAGAAGAAAAGCAGAATTATTGAAAGAACAAGCAGATATCACATTGAAGGAATTTGACAATTTGATGAGATATTTCGGGGAAGATCCACTGGATTCTTTTGCAAGAAACTCATTTGTCAAAAAGTTTGCTGACTTCATAAATGAATACAACAAATGTAAGAAAGAAAATTTAACAAAGGAAGAAGAGGAAATTGCATATTTGAAAAGGGTCAAGATGATTGAAAAGACCAAAAATGAAAAAGTCTTAAAAGATGACGATGGAGATCATAATGTGATGGATGCCTTACTTGAAAAATTGAAATCTGCTGGACCGGTCGGAAACCCAGCCTCAGCCAGAAGACGTGCCTTAGCCAGAAGAATGAAAGTAACCATGGATACACCTCCAGCGGCTGATGGGAATGATGTTGATTCTTTGAACTCTATTGATACCTCGATGAACATCAATATTCCAGATTCACCGATGAACAGTTCTTCCCTGTCGATTTCTTCCCCTACAGAAGCTGAGGATGATGTTACCAAACGTGCCCGGAACTTGTTAGAGGCCATCCGTAATGGTAATGAAAGCAATAAAATGAGCAGATCGTCATCAAATGGTGAACTAAGGGCAAGAGATAGATTGAAGAGTAAGATCAAGCTGAGCAATAGCTCATTGAATTTGAACAGTGATATTCCTTCTCCTGTAGAGGATAAAATTGTTGACGTGGTCGAAGGTGAGGATGATGAAGATGATGGCGAAGACGAATTTAAAGATGCGTCGCAAGGTTGAAGAATCGTGTAACAAAAACTTTTACTGTATCAATACAAGAGACATACTCTCTTCTTTCAATAAATAATCAATATCATCGTTTAATAGCTAAAAATATTTACTCGAGATCAGAACTTTCTAGCAACTCCAACGCTCTCCTCAATTCAATTTTAGCTGTATCAATATCCTCGTAATTCAAAGCGCTTATTGCAAATTTGCAATGTTTCTGTGTTTTGGATATCCTTTCTTCAGTTGATAAAATATTCTTGATATCTTGCTTTGTTGTCTTCTTGACTTCATGGATGGGAGTTGGTCTTGGTTTTGGTTTTGGTTCTGAATCCACTGGCGCGGTAGGGGGAACAGGCAGTGCATGCGATATGTCTTCGGCGTCATTTTTGAATGTGGGTGGCTGAGGTAAGGCTGAATCGCTCTCGTTGTCGATGAATGATGGTGGTTTCGGAAGGTCCACATTCTGGTGGTGTGCATCAATAGATTTGGGTGGAGATGGAAAATCACCTTTTGCGGGATCAGGAGAGACGGAATCCTGCTCTCTTGGTAAGCTCAATTCTGATAGCTCATGGTCCAAGTCCTTTTCCAAATCTCGGTCCTCCGGGGTCATATAATCATTGGGGTCCTGATTGGATCTGTACGCCTTTAAAATTCGGCTGATATGAAACTTTGCATATTTGATATTTTTTTGAACGATAGGCTTCAATGGTTCGCCCCAGTATTTCAAGATCGTCATAAACTCAATGGAGTTCTTCAATACGCCAACCGTTGACTTTGTAGTTGTGTGATTTATGATATCAAGATAACCCTTGTGGAAAATAGAGAAGGCAAACTCTTCAACATGTCTATACGAGGATTCACTATCTTGCATGATCAACAAATCTTCCTCAGATAACTTTGATTTACAAAGCTCCATGTTGTCCAATAGTAGCAGGGTGAAATCAGAAACATCCGGTGATGATAAATGTAGCTTATTGTTGATGATGTATTCAGTTATGTAAAACTTGCAGTAATACGAAACAATTGGTTTGAAGTCTTGCAATTCGAGTGATCTTTTCAAGTAAGGACCCAATTGCTTTGAGATCTCATCTGGTATTGAATCTGCAGTAAGCTCTGACATTGGGTTGAATATTCGGCTAATTGATTGTATCAATTTAAAAAGATAAATGATATACAGATTTGGCAATTTATGGAACTTTCGCGCTGCCCCTAATTAGAATATTATTACAAACGGAAGGAAAGAAAGAAACAAGAGAGAAAAAAACAATTGGCTGAAAATTTGTACTTCTTTAACGCGTAATCTTTCAATCAACCAATCTATCTATCCACCATTTCTGGTCTCTGCCACCCTATGACACTTCAACCTTCACCTGATAGAGATTTGTCGAGTCAAAATCCTTCTAAGCATCATCAGTCCAAAAAATTGGAACTGAATTCGTCTGCCATGACTGTGGATGATGTGGAAGCAGATGGACATATCCATGAAAATGATAATTCTGAGATGTTGTTGGATGAAGATGACACTGATGAGTACATAGATACGGCCATCAATAGGAAAAGAAGTTTTACTGTGTCTCCGGTCTACACCGTGGAATATTCGAGAGATAAAGTATACGAAATGACGGTCAATGGTATTTCAATAATGAGACGTCGATCAGATTCTTATTTCAATGCTACTCATATCTTGAAGATCGCAGGTATAACCAAAGCCAAAAGGGCCAAAATTTTGGAAAGAGAGATTCACACTGGGGTTCACGAAAAGATTCAAGGAGGTTACGGTAAATATCAAGGAACTTGGATTCCCTATGACAAGGCCGTTGCCTTGGCCCACCAATATGGAGTTTATGATTTGTTGAAGGATATTTTTATTTATAATCCAAATGGGGTTGACACTCCATCGAAGACCCAACTGATGGAACATTTGAAAAAGGTCAACTATGACTACGATCAAAAATTGACTAGAACTTACTCTTCTTTGACAGACGCAGACAATGCTGAAGAATATGTGGAGTCACCTTCCAAAAAATTCAAAACTTCAAGTATTGGATTAGGCTTAATCCGATCAAATAACGGAAACAGCTTGGACTTCCCGCTTTATGATCATGACCTCAATACTCCGAACCCAAATGCGCCTTTTGCCTTGGAGCCAATTGATAATGTTCTGTATCTGTCCAAATCCAATCCGAAGTACGACTATAGCTCTTTGAAAAACTTCATTTCCTCAATATTCATCAATGAGATGACAGATAAAGATTTGACCGAATTGTTGGATTTGAGTGAAGATGAGTTAAGAGAATTGGATTTTGATGTTGCAATGGACGACAGTGGTAATAGTGCTTTACATTGGGCAGCTACTTTGGGTAATGTTTCATTGGTAAAGCAGTTAGTCAAGTATGGTTCGAATAGATTCAGGGGTAACAATAATGGTGAAACTGCTTTAATAAGAGCCATCTTGGTGAAAAACAGTTTTGAAAGTGGAACGTTTGATAACTTATTAGACTACTTCTACCCATGTATTGTGATATTAGACCATCAAGGGCGGTCTGTGTTACATCACATACTGTTGAACTCAGGCATCAAGAAAAGGTCCAGTGCTTGCAAATACTATTTAGAGACATTATTGGAATGGATTGTGAAAAAGGGAACACTTTTACCTGCTTCTCAGTCTTTGAGTCTTGGTAGGTTCATGGCTGAAGTTGTCAATGTTATGGACAAAAACGGTGATACTTGTTTGAACATTGCTGCTAGAATTGGGAACAAGGCTATAGTACAACAGTTGTTAGATATTGGTGCAGATCATACCATAGCGAACAAAGCTGGCTTGAGACCAATAGACTTTGGTATTGATATTGACCCTTTAAATCCTTCGGCTACGATACTGGCAAGTTTCACCAATAGTCAATATGGTTTATCTCAAAGCAACATCAATCAACATTCCCGCTCTCAGCATCTGACTCAACTGCATCAGCAACAGTCAAGCAAGAAAATAATGAACTCTCTTAAAAGCTTATTGACATCCTTAGATAAAGAATTTGATGACGAAATCAAAACAAAACAAGTTTTAATAGACGATATTCATGCAAAACTTCGTGAGCAAACGATGAAATTGACTGAAGCTAGAAAAAAGCTCGAGGTTCTTAATGAATCTGAAACTAAAATATTAGAATTGAATAATAAAATTCAAAATATTGACAAGGCAATCGAAGAAGAAGAAGTCCGTTTTAAAGAACAGACGAAGGACTTGGTCGGAAATTTCGACGATTTTGATGGAGATTTTGACGCCGATGAACCGTTTAGAGTGTGGGAAGTTTACAATCAGTTGACTAAACTACTATCCGAAGAAGATTTAGAACAAGACGAAGAAGTATTGGTAAACAGTTTGAAGAAAAAAATCGACCCTTCTTTATTCAACTCAATTCAATTACCACACTCAATCAATCTAAAAGCAAGAATAAAAGCCTATCAAGAAAATGAAATGTTAATAAATGAGAAAATTTCAAATTTGAACAAAACTTTAAATCTGAAGGAATCAAAGTACAAGAAAATTATCAGTTTGAGTACCGGGATTCCTGATGATAAGATTGATTCAATGCTAGAAGAATTGATCAAAGCTGTTGAAAGTGATGGAAATGGTGGTGATGTAGATATTCAAAGGGTCAATGATTTTTTGAATAAAGCGGATGCATAACCTACAATACCAAATTTTTATCTGAATTTTTTGTTTCTTTTCGTGTTTGAGTACTTGGGTGTAATATTTGAAAAGCTCCGGCTGTGTCAATGGGTATGGTTTTAATTGTTTTAATTTTTTATTTCAAAATAAGAATCAATTGTAGTTCTATTAGTTTTGCACTCTCTTCTCATCTGAAGAAAAAAAATACTATTGAAAAGAACAACATAACTAGACATATGTAGCACGTCGAGAATGACAATATTACAATCAACAATTCTCAGGAAATTGACAGCTTGGGCTCATTTCTCATACTTTAAGAAATACATTGGAGACTGGATATTAGTTCTATCTTTAACTGCTGCATCTGCTTATTTGGAATTTTACACTGAACCTTTCAACAGGCATTTCAACGTATATGATCCCACAATAAACTTCCCATTTGCTACAAAAGAGCAATTCGACTCAACGAGGTTGTTCAGGTACGCTATCACAATTCCTCTTGCAGTCTTCACTGCTGTACATGTTTTCAAATTCATCAAAAATCAGCAACGCAACAACAACGATAATAACAACAATGATACCAACGCGGAATGGATACTAAAGGCATTTCACAATTACCATATTTTGTTGTTAAGTTTCATGATTGGATTGGCTCTTAACGGATTAATTACAGAATTCCTTAAGAACTTGATTTCGAAGCCGAGACCTGATTTCATCGAGAGATGCGGTGTCAATTATGACCTATTGATACCGAAAAAGGTAAACTATGATTCTTCAATATGCACAAAGCCTTTGGGACAAGCTTTATATAAGGATGGATTTAAAAGCTCACCATCGGGTCATTCAAGTTTCGCGTTTACTGGATTGGGTTATTTATCATTGTGGTTAACGGGTCAATTGAAACTTTTCTCCAAGGGGGATAGCAGCAATACTAGTAATGCTACTCGGTCACAATATAAACCAGTGTATATGAGATTGATTCCGTTGATTCCTATATTGGTAGCTTGTAAGATTGCAATACCAAGAACCCAGGACTATAGACACCATTTCAAAGACATCTTACTAGGAAGTTTATTTGGGATAATCAATTGTACAGTGAATTATTTTTGGTTTTTCAATAGATTGGATGACAAACGAAGCGACCAGTTGATACATGAGGACGATCATAAGCTATTGAGTAATCTGGTGGCGTATCAATTGGAATCTCGTGAACTGGATAGTCTTGTGTGAATGATTTCAAGAGGAGGAGACTTGTTGTGGCCGGGTAATATGGGTGTAGAGCGAATTGAAGACAAAAAAAACTCCCAAAAAAACCACAAAAAAAAGTTAAAAGACAATAATCATCAGGTTATTGAATTCAGATATACAACTCCCTTGTTCTTGAATTAGTATTAGAGTAAGTAATTATAGTTTAACGCGCCATCCGTCATAAATAGATTTGTGAACTTATCAACATTTGCCACCTTCACGCCCGATAATTGTGAAATTACGCGATGGAAAAAATAAAACATGATAACGCAAACATATATAAATTAATTTGTAACTTAACTAACAATTCATCGCAGATTTAATTTAAAATGTCAGATACCGAGCAACCAGTCACATCGACACAGGATGTCAAACCAGATGTCAAACCAGACACTCATATCAATTTGAAAGTTTCCGATGGATCTTCAGAAATTTACTTCAAGATTAAAAGATCAACTCCTTTGAAAAAATTAATGGATGCTTTCTGTAAAAGACAAGGAAAAGATGTCTCATCTTTGAGATTCTTGGTTGATGGACAAAGAGTTCAAAACGATGATACACCCGACGGAGTAAGTTATCCTTTTTTTCCATTATTGACAATTTTAAGAGTATTACTAACACGGTTTTTTTTTTATTGCAGTTGGATTTAGAAGATGGTGATGTTATTGAAGCTCATAGGGAACAAATTGGTGGGTTTTGCTAGATGGAAAGCTGATTGAACGCGAAAACACTGTACTTAAGAACTTCAAATTGGAATAAAATCTTCACAGCTAAATGGGTTTTTTCAGTATTATGTCTGATCTAGTAATCACCACCCAGGTTAGGAGGTCTGAAAGATTCTAGACATTCATACGTCAGGTTTTTGCGTCTCTTATATAATGTAATATTATTTGCTGGTTGTTTACAGTGTAGCATAATTAGCGCCCAACTTGTAACGAACATTTTTACGTGTCCCTGCCAAGTTTTCAGTTCTTCTATTACTTTAGGCTTTGACAGAAGGTATTCAAGAATTGTTTCCCGTGCTAAGATGTTCGATTGCTTGATCGCCGATTGTATTTTAACAAGTTGATATCTAATTTTAACATTTGTATCAACCTGAAACAAATCGGTGACAAAAAAAAAAATATACACCTATTATTATGTAGCCGCACTTAGTAAAGAAGGTACCTGGTTTCATGTTAAACGGAAACTAACTAAAACAATCATGACGAAAAGCTCGTAACATTATTTTGGCTTTTAAGATTGCGATTATTCAATATGTCAATATATATATATATAACAAACTGTATTTACTCAAACAAATTATCAGGAGTTGAGGAATCAAAAAACAAGGAGAGATGAGCTCACCAATAGGATTAACAGTTATCGCAGACGCACTTACAACAATATACACAACAGAGACCGTTACGGTAACTGGGTTTCCGACATCGCTGAAGATACTCATATCCAAAAGATCGGAAAGCAACGGCTTGGTTACGTACTCTAACTCCTTTGGAGTAGGTACTTCGAAAAACATTGGTTTGGCCATTGGGATCACTATTGGAATAGTAGCTTTGATCATATTAGGTTGTGGTACATGGTATTTTTTGAGAAGGAGAAAAATGATTAAATCAAGATACGATCAACAATCAGACAATTTTCATATGAAAGACTTTCCAACGCAACAATTTGAACACCAAACTACATTTGATCTTATTCTGAGACCTGAGAAGCCAAATAAAGACAATGAATGGGGTTCATTCCCTACTAATGAGTCTGTTAATACTTTACAAAATCACTGGACACATAAGCTGAGTAAGCATGTCATTGAACTAATGGGGCGAGCAATTGAGGAAAAGAATTCTAGTTTTGAAGATCTGGGATATTCTGATGATAGTAGTTTGAGTACGGGGAAGGCTTCAGAGGAACAAAAGTTGCCGCAATTAAACTTGAAAAATTTCAGATTACTGCACCATTCCGACGTTAGTATTAGCAAAGACAGAGGAGCCGTGCGTAATTTGTCTGATTTGGAAGATTACAAAAATGATAAAATCACAAGACAAGTGCTGCTTCAAAAGACAAAGAGAAAGAAAAATATCTTGCAAGAGATTGATGTTTTCAACACTGCCTACTGATAGAAAGTTGTGTATGTATTCGGAAAGATGTCATGCTTTTGGTTTTTGTTTTCTTGGCTTTTAGAAGATACGATTGTTGGTTGGTGGCTCAACAGTCATAGTAAGGTTGTTTGGGATTGCAAGGGGATTCCGGTGGCAAAGAGAAAAAGGCTCTGTAGTTTCTCACTGATCAAGTATTGGTTTTATTTTGAATTTCAGAGGAGAGAGGTATTTGGTATGAGAGTTAACTCTTAGATTCATTTATGATGTGACATATGTTTTGGAGAACGATTGCTAAATGTTTGAAATGAGAGTTCATAGAAGGTTCCGGTATTTGAAATTTGTTTATCATGCGGGATTTTGTTTGAATCCCGAAAATTGTATAGGAAAAATTCGGTATTTCAAATCTAAGCCTCATAAATTAATTTCAAATGCCATTAAAAACTTTTTCAAGAATTATATAAAAGCTGCTCAATCCCATGAAATTCCAGCTTTTATGTTCTGTTATTTTGATTAATTCAACATGAGTGACAAAATCGAAAAGGTTGTTGAAGATCTTTCAACAGAAGAATTGAAGACATTGTTAACATTGGCCACGAAAGCATTACAAGAAAGAGAAGAACATGAAGATATAGAACACCTCAAGGAAGAGGATTTCTCCAAAAAAGAGACAAGAGAGGGACGTCACAGGAAACGCGGTTGTAAAAGAAGTAGATCATCACGTCCACAATCAAGAAAAAATTGCCCATATACGAATCAACCATACTCGCATCATCATCATCATCCACCTCCACCACCACCACCACCTCCTTTTTCAATTCACGGATATTTTGAACAGGGTCCACACGGACATCATTTTGGAAGTCATCCTGGGCAATTTGGAGGGTTTGGTGGATTCCCTAGAGGTCCACCACCACCTCCTCCACCGCATCCACCATTTGATTATTACCATCATGAACATGGTCACCATCATTCGAGAGGTCCACCACATTTTGAGGGACATCATCACGATCATGGTCAATTCAGAGGACATCCACCACATTCCAGTACTTTCCAAAGAGAAGATGTTAACCGTTTCGGCCCAAGAGGTTTTTACAGGAACCCATCCTCTCCTCCTCCTCCTCCGCCACCTCCACATCATGGGCCTTGGTATGGAACGCCACATGATTTCCCACCAAGAGGAGACTTCAGAGGCCAAAGTCACTACCATGACTACCCTGATGGACCCCACATCTTTTCTTCAGAGTCTGACGATGATTGGGAAAGAGTTGAAACTTCCTCTGAAACTTCCAATGATTTGGAGTAAATAATTTGATTATGCGTTTATTTGTTAGTTTTGTTATCTCTCTGTTCCACTTTTACATTTTAGTTTCTTGGTTCTAGGCCAATTTATTCAGTTTATCCACTTGGGGTTTGATCATCGGGTTATAAGGTTTTTTAAGGTGTCATTATATGTTTATTTATTTTAGTTAGTCAATTTGAGTTTATAGTTAATATCAAAAATTTGTCCTTTTTATGTTTTTTTTTGTGTCTCCAAACTTGTCCCATTTTTTTGTAGCCTTTTGGGTCTTTGAGGAAGTTGGTCTTATAAAGATCTGGATATGATCATCATCTGCCACATAAGGTTGACCGTTAGTCAAGGGGAGTTCAACCATCGACAACTCGGCTATGTATCGAGATGACGCAAGGGGTCTAGCCATGATGGTATTTACTCTACAGCTTGAGTAGTGAAAGATTTTCTGACCTGGGTGAGACACCTCAAATATACGGACAGCTGAGTGTTGATTAACGCTCAGCAAGACAATATCGAACGCAGATCATCAACTTAAATAGAGAATTTTTCATAGTGAGAGACTGGATGGATCATCTCATTTCATCGCAATATATAAAACTGCCAAATCTCTTGTATATTCTTAAACCCTACTGGACTACTTCGATATTGACCAAAAACGCCATTTGATTAAAACATTGGCATTCATTTGTTTGTTTGTTTATTTGTTTGTTTACTTGTTCACTCACTTTTGTCATTTAAATTGTTCACTCACTTTTGTCATTTAAATTACACAAGACGAATTCAGCAAAAAATTGGCCAAAAACGAAAAAAGCAAAATCAAAACAACAAAAAACAGATATCCTCAAGTTAATTACATAAATCAAAGACACTTCAACACAAAGCTCCATCGCTAGTATATTCGCTCCTTTAACTACCAATATCTTTGTTCTTGCTTTGCTTCATATCCCATACATTTCATTCATTATTACTTGTGTGTCTATATACCCCAGATCATTTTTTTCTCCTCGCGTCCTTACATATTTGTCACTAGTTTAAATTACTGATTTAATACCACCCTTGATTTGAAAATTTGAATATGAGAAGATTATTTTCAGGTGAAAGCCCGACCAAGACCTCAGCTCCGGGGTTCCCACCATCGACTTCAGCTACTCCAATGTCGCCATCCAGTACCACTTCCCCGGTGAGTCAGACTGATGTGAGTCCAGAGTTATCACCAATCGTGTCTTTGTTATCTGCACATGCCCATCGTCGTTATAATGAGGGAATATTCATGTTACTTAACGATTTGACTTCAGACGGTAAGCCAGGTGATAGGAAATGGGAGGAAGTTTATGGAGTCTTGACCGGTACTCAACTTGCTGTTTGGGATGCCAATAAATTGTCCAAATATAGAGACGATCCTGAAAAGTTGATCAGCACTTCTTCAAAACCTTCATATATCAATTTTACCGATTCCTCATTCAAAGCCGTCGACTCTTTACCATCTTCCAATGGGGATTTGACCAATGTCATCGTGGTGTCAACAACGTTGAAGAATAGATATCTTTTACAATATTCATCAAGGGAGAATTTCGAAAAATGGAATGCTGCTTTTAGATTAGCAACATTTGAATATACTTCGTTACAGGAGGCATACACAGGTGCCTTATTATCTGCACGTGGTTCTAGATTGTCGGATATTAGAGTTATATTAGCTGAGACCAAATATGACCATGAAGATTGGGTCAGTGTTCGATTTGGGTCAGGAATGCCCTGGAAACGATGCTATGCAGTTATTGAACCTTCACCAAAGAAATCAAAGAAGAAATTTTACCCTGGAAAGATTGTATTCTATGAGAATGAAAAGAAGAATAAGAAAACTGCAATGGCCAGTATCACCAGTGCTACAGGTTGTTATGCTGTTTATCCTCAAACTCCACAATTAATCGATCATAGTACGTTAATAAAGTTGGAAGGAACTATTTCATTTCATAAGAATGACACCAAAGATGCCTCTGTGTTTTTAATGCCGGAACAACATTTTGCAGTCCCTGGGTTTGATACTATTATAAGATTCTTCATGCCTACGTTGGATGCCTTTGGATTATACGGAAGACCAAAAAAATTGATAGCTGATAAGACTAATCCTGATTCATTGTTATTCGGTTTACCAGTGTTACCACATGTCTATTACTTGGAAGTGGATGATATATTGGCGGCGTCAAGACAAAGTTCATCAATGAGCATCAAAGAATGGAGTAGTACGATGAAGTCATTATTACAAAGAAAATTGTCTACAGGTTATACTGGATGTGGTACACTAGAGAGTTCGTCGACGTCGCTGAACTCTTCTAGCTCGCCATATTCTGAAATGTTTGCCAAACCTTCCACTAAGCAAAATCCTCCATTGACGCCATCCTTTTTGCCTACACCAAGACTTAACAATAGCAATGGAAGTTTCAGCAATAATTCATCAAAATCATCATTGTCATCAGCTGAAGAGAGGTCTGCCAAATCTTTAAGAAATTCAAGCAGATTAAGCGAAATATACAACAAGTATTCACAAATTGAAGCTCCATCAAATTCATACCATGGAGTGACTGAAAATTTGAGCAATCTCAGCTTGGGAGGAAGCAAACTTGATGATGATGAGTTGCCCCTGAGAAATGCACCAGCAAATATATTTGATCCTTCCTTTGGTGATAAGAATTTCAATGATAACAATAGTGCTCCTGGATCCAATGAATCTTTAGAGTTTACTCCTGCAGAGATGAGAGGAAAAACTCCAGTGGTGGCTGTTACTGTGTCCACGCCGACTTATGAGCAGCCTCCAACATTGAGAGGTGGTGAGCCAATGACTCAAAGGGTACTATCTCCATATTCAGAGTTCCATCAACTGGTAAATCAAACAGTGGGGACTACTCCGCAGTCAAGAACACCACCGACGTATGCTAATGACAACAATAGAAAGTTGAAACCATTACCATCTTCCCCTAATGACTCAAATCCATATTTACAACAAGCACCATTACCAATTTCTAAAACTCGTCAACAGGCACCAGCACCATTCCAACAAAGAGCTCCTTCGAATAACATTGTCACTCAAAAACCATCACAGCAACCATTACAACAACAACCAATACGAAATGTGACTCCTAATGGTCCATTTGCTCAATCATCCAATCCATATGTCCATCAACAAAGACAAGCTCCTCCTCCTAATGCCGTCTCTCATCATCAACCACCAGCTCCTGCACCAGTGCTGGACTCGTTTGCCATTTCAAATCCATATGCTCCTGTTCAACAACAACAACAACAACAACAACAACAACAACAACAAGCGCCTGCTCCTGTCCCTCAACATATGCTGCTGCCACAACAACAAATTCCAAGGTCCCTGCCTCCTCATGGTCCAAGGCCTCTTGCTCAACAACAACAACAACAACAACAACAACAACAACAACAACAACAACAACCATATTACCCACATCAACAACCGAAAGGTCCAAGACCGCCAATGGACCAACAACAAAGACCATATCCACAACAATCATATCCTCGTCAGCCACAAAATCAACTGCCGTATCCTTCATCTCAACAACAAGGGTACCCACCACCGCAGCAAGGTTACCCTCCTCAACAGGGATATCCTTCTCAACAGAGTTATCCTCCTCTGCCAGGTCATCATCAACCTCAACATCAGCATCGTGTTCCGCCTCCACAACAACAACAACATCAGGCACAAGCTTATCAAGGTCACCAGGCATATCCACCACCTCAACAACAACAACAACAATATCAAAATCAAGCATATCCACCAAATTCGCAGCCTCAACCTCAACATTATCCTGCAAAGGCAAGAAAGCAGCCACCTCCAATGATGCAAAGCAATCCATATGGTTCGAATCCTTACTCTACCGGAAACTAGAGAAACTCAAGACAAATGTACAATTTTAATTTATTAATGACGCTGAGCTGAGCTGATGAGCTATTTTCTATTTTTGTAATAATCTTTTCCTTCTGCTATATAATTTTATGTTTTAACAATGTTTTATCTTAATTGTATTATTCCCCCGTTGTATTTGTGAAGAGTTACCGCCGATATGTGAAAGTAATAGTACAGATTACAACATTGGTGTCACCTACAAAGACATATCAACCTGAGATTAAAAAAACACTTCTTAACGACCTTGAGAACTTCTATAAATACATATATGAATTCACAATCACAGAGATGAATTAACCGAAACTTGCTCAACATTTTTAGTGATTTCACTAGTGATTATTTCCTTTTCAAATTCTGGATTACTTGAAACCACTGCCACTTTCATTTCTTCACTTGCATCTATTAATAAATCTGGTGAGAACGGTAAGATACCTAATTGTTCACATTCCTTCAGTGTAAATGTATTGCAATAATCATACTCGTCAATTTCACCAATCCCCAGCACTGGCCAAATCTTGCAAAAAACATAATAAAGGATAAAACTAATGGCGAATCCAGTGATCCAATTCAAATTATACATATCGACCCAGCCTTTTGACACGTGGACGTTTGTGTTCGCAGCAGCGACGAATCCTGGAAGAGCCCAGCAGATACCTAATAACCATGCGGCTACTGCTCGAAGATTGACTTGATGATAATAATGATAAATACTATCTGGATGAATGTTGTAAAGATCTTTCAATTTCAATTTTCTACCTCTAATGAGCCAATAATCAACAATCAAAATGGCAATCAATGGAGTGATGAATACTGAGAATGATGACATCACCGTTTGGAATACTGAGGATGTGTTATACATCAACCATGGTTGAACAGCCCATGCTAATAACATTGTTACAAAGCAACCTCTTCTGATGTTTAAAACTTTTGGAAATAAACCGGAAAGATCCATACCACCACCGTAAGCGTTCCCAACTGCATTATAAATCAATTGAGAATATGCAAATGACAAACCGGCAAAGAATGCACCAGCTCTTGCCTTTGCTGAATAATTCTGTGTCAACCAAAATGTGATTATCTCATTGGGCATCCACAATTCTTGATCATATTTACCCAAGACAGCTGAATACGCGATTAATCCCATCACTGGAATTATCAACCCACAAATGTTGAAACTAATATGAACTGACCATATTGGACTTGTTCTCGTTCTGGCAAATCTTGCATAATCATTTTGATTAGCAATACCTGAAGCCATCGAACCATAAAATGAACTAATACCATTCAACCAAGCCCAAGCCAATTGTGATGAAGACAAATCCATCTTGGCCTTGACTAAAGGACCATTGTTACCTGCATCGGAGACTGCCCAACTCACTATACCTAATGAAGCGAAGAATGTGACCCCTGAGCAAACCACCAAATGCTTACCTAAATGTTCTGTCTTGATGAAGAATAAACAACAACAAATGACGAGATATATGATAAATCCAATCAATTCTTGTTGAGTCATATGAACAGAATCAGGTATATGATTCTCCATATTCAAATAATTTTTACTCAATGCAGAAAGAACACAATTGACACATAAACCTCCAGTCCAACTATCAGATGCAAACCATACCACACTCATTATGATTCTAACAAGTACAGTAAGTGTTGCACCGATCTTATTACCAAACACAACTCTTTGAGTCATACAATATCCAATATGCCAATCAGCGCCTATTTGACCACAAATAACAGCCAATATAGTGATCAACAGATTTGAAATAATGATGACACCAATACAATGAGGAATATTTAATCCCAATGATAACAATGAAGAAGCAGCTGTCCAAGAGCCAAGACAAAGCCCACTCATTGCCCATAATCCAGCGTATGATTGCCATCCCCATAACCTTCTCGATGGAGGCATCGGTACTAAATCTTTGTTTGCAACATCACTTGCCTCGTTCAAATAGATCAATTGTAAAAATTTAGACATAATTTAATCTTGTAAGAACCAGGTGAGAAAAAAAAGTATAAGAGAGGCATTAACATAGAATATATATGAATCTATGCATCTGTCATTATTAGGGGGGGAGGGACTAAAATCAAAATGTTTAATAAATTTGCCAATCATTGAAAAAAAACTTTAAAAAATTTATCGTCAAAGTTCTTATCAATTTGTTCAGCGATAAGCGTTTTTTCAATGACAAAAAGGACATGAAAAGCGCGAAATTTTCAGAATTTGGACTAAATCAAAGTACAAGAGAAGGTGGATCCTAAAATATTTCACTTGGTGATATTTGTAT